>JAFEMH010003739.1:0-77500 GCA_022495995.1 Adenophora triphylla var. japonica
AAAGAAATAAAAATCTGGCTGTTTACATCGTCCTGGAAGATATAGTTTTCTCTTTGCTCAATAAGAACATAATGTGGGCTTAAAGTGGGCTCATTTTATTAACTAAATGCTAGGTTCAAGATCTAGTCAAATGCCAAACACACCTTTCTAGAGAATATAGAACACAAAAAACAACTGAAACAGAGAAGAATAGGTACAGGTAGTCGTGGTTTACAAAATACCAACTACCAAATAACGATTGGTTTCTTACTACTATATTGGCTATAGAGGTGGATCCGTAATTACTATAATAGATATATAGTAGAAATGTATATAAGAGATGATAAAGTGCAAAGTTTGAACTGAATGAATATCAACTGATTTTCCTGTCTATTGAAATCAAATCATTAGATCATTTTAAGAACAGTGTTGGAAAGACAAGACTAGCTGAAAACAATGAACATAACTAGTAATATGTGCCCTGAAACATAGAAATACTATAAAGACTAATACAAACCAAAAAGAATTATGGAACTACAATAAATTAGGTGAAAAATAATCAACACCATGACCTGTGGTAAAGTCAACATAAATGTTTACAAAATGTAAATAACCTTTTTATCAACTACTGCTTAAATGAATAACAATTTTGTAATATGGAAATAAACTACAGGAAATGGGCAATGGATCATAAACAATAATAGTTCACAATAGTAATAGAGATAGGTCTTTATTTCAACTTCTGTCAATAATCAATTTGACTACTTCTTCAGGGAATGCGAACAAATTCCACAAAACAGATTTGAAGAAAAAGGTACAAGGTTTGAATCAAGAGTGCCGGGCTTACGAGAATGACCAGGCTATAAAATTCTTTTTACCAATCCTTCAGAGACGCAAAGGTATCAGCGTCAAAGTCTGGAGCTTGATTCATATTAACGCTTGGCAAAGAAGTAAATGGAAAGTTCTCACCGATATCGCTTTTACAATGAAGAAATATAAAATGATATATCGCGATCTGAGGTGTGTGTGGAATAAATGCTGATTAGTGTTTCTTTCAAACAGTCTTGAATTAACCAAACAAAGAAATAAATACAAAGCGCCAAAGACCAGAGCAACGCGCCTTTAGAGAATAATATTTGAACGAAATGAAGTCACTCTGTAGAACTCGAATATTTCACTGAGGTTTTATCATATTTGAGGTCAACCCTGCCACTTCAACAATGGAATGAGATGCACTGTAGCAACAGAATTTACTCCGGAGCTGAATAAATAATGCGCCTTATCGTTACAGACTTGAAAGGAATCACAACGCCATGAATCAAATAAGGTAAACAAGAGCAAAAACGCGCAATAACGTAGAATAAATGCAAATGGTATAACTGGTCTGACCTTGTTAGAGTAAGGTTTTTTTTGAAAATGTTCTGTAACTTGTTTAGTTTAGAAGGTCATAAAACAAAAACAACTAAAGGAAAGTAATTTAAAGAGAATAAAAAGATAATGCCAGTAGTCATAATAACGCAAGTAAATGTAGAGAACCACAATAAGGCTTCAACGTGAAAGATATGGTGACTAGGTGTTATGCTGACGAGTATCAAAGAGCTGCACGCCACTAAACAGAGATCAAACCAGAATTGATAAGAACAAATAAGAACAAACATATGACTTGAAATAGATAAACCAACTCAGACGACTAGAGGTCTTTATATTCAAGCCAAATCATAAAAATCAACAATAATAACAATAATGGAACTAAACAGTAATAATGGTAGATTCAATTTCAAATAATGGGAAGGTAGTCATGAAAACAACATTGTCAAATAAAATACAATAAATACCATAATAAATAAATAAGGTAAAACAACTTGATGGTTACAGAAATGTGATCAGGCCTTCTTTCATATAAAAAACGTTGACTGCAATCAAAGAGTTAAAAAATAATCATTTCACAATTTACCCATTAAGAAAGAATTATCACCCACTTAAATGAGAAACTATATAATAACAAATACTTCAAATCAAATCGCGTGGTGGTAGAAAAACCAAACGCAATCAGATCAATGCTTAGATGGATAAACTACAGATCAAACAATAAACTATGAAACAATCGAGTCTGTCAGCAAACTGAAAGTTCGAAAATGCCAACAAAACAAAGCACAATGTGGAATTTTTAAACAACCAGGTAAACCATCACCCACTATGAAATAATAAGAAATGCAAAACTTTGAACTTTAAATAAAACACTGTTCAAATTATAATAGAGCTTCGCAATGTGCTTTAAAGCAATGCCGTAGGTATATAAACAGATTTATGAATGTCGGTGACTACAAAATAAACCGAACAAGAGCAATAAAACAGAACAATCAGCTTATTGAACGTTTAAATATAAAATAAAAAAAAAATAGATCAATGAATGCCTACAGAGCGTTTCTGAAAACAAACTGAAATGTGAAAAAAAGTACAAAGAAATCACAAATAATGCATCATATAAAGGAAATGCAATGAATGATGGAAGTCAGCAAATGATCGTTGGGAAGCGCCGTTGTTCACATTTTGGAAATGCCTGATTTGACTTTATTTTTAAATTTTTGTACAGCCGACCATTAGTTTCAGATCCAACAGAGTTAAATGCTCAGCTGACCATTGTAAATAGACTTAAATGAGACTGAATAATAAAGTTTTTCGCTGACTATTGTGCCTGCGCTGATCGCCAGCGAGCCAAAGAATGCTGAAAGCGTTGTAAGAATGTAGAATATTAATACACATGAACTGAATATTGAGTTTTCAAAAGACTGCTGAAGCCGCCCAGATCAATAGCTTGAAGCACCCAGAATTAAATAGTTGTTTTCACAAGCACTTGATGGAATGCCATAATATTCGTTAAACCACGTCTCCAGATCAATACGAAGTTTTTTCGCGAATATGAATAGATCATATCACTGGAAGCTGCCATACTTATACAAATGTTCGCTGAATAAGATAAAAACAAGTACAAAAAGGGTAAAAGCAAAATGCGTATAAGCGAAAAAATAAACATAGCGCAATGTTATAGATGTGGTAATAACTTAATAGGGAGCCTAAGAATGACGCGCTTGGATAACTTAAGTCAGCTTATTGCTTTCGCAATAGCAATGAAATACCAATGATTAGAATGGCTCCACCGATTTATTTGAATCAGCGCCTGTTCGGCGCCGCGGCATCGAGGTAGCCTCATCAGTCGCTGTCCACGTGATAGATTGAGCCGCTTTGTAGACTAGCATCTATGCTAAAAAAGGGGATTGATTTAATCGTTGAAATTTATTCTACAAAGGAAAGAGAAGATGTAATATATACATTCATGATGACACGTACGCTTGAGCAAAATGATTCAGAGATATCATCAAGATATGTCTCAGACAGCGATTACTTCATTGGAAAATTTTATCATAAGCTGGGTAGAAGAGAATTTTAATCAATAGATTTTTTCCTACGATCTCAAGTTTGCAGCGCGGCTACGAGCCTTTGGAGATTTAAGATTATGACGTGACGTATGCGTTCAGACTGCCGGGAAATTTTGATTTTATGTTGGGATGAACCCTCGATCGTGATTTAAAACAATGGGGCCGTCATTGGGAGGTTTTGTCGCTAAATATCACATGGACCTCAATTTGATGAGACTGATTCGATCCGGCCTGGTTCATAGTTTCCTCTCAATTCTGGCTGTTTGGGAGCTGACAAACACAGCCGTGGTGCACGCGATGGAGCGAAGCTTCTTTCACTGGGGTGAGCCACCTCGGCCGGAAACCTTATCCTAGGAGAATGATTTGATGGAATGGTTAATGCTGGAGAAATCCCCGATCTTGAATTCGACAAGCATGTGGAGGGCCGTGTACAATTGCTCTAAGCCAAATTCTTTTGCTAATTTGATAAAATTCCTGGGTCCAAAAGACCATCTCATGACAAAGCCCTGATCCAGTAGGTAAACTACTTTCGCTGGGGCGATCGCTAGTCTATCTCGTGGTGGAAGAACCCAACGTGGACCCAAAGATGACTATATAAGCCCCACCTTGGAAGAGTCGCGCCAGTGAGAACTGGGAGAACCGCTTGGGGCTAGCAAGCCCCACATTTAAGAAATTCGTGTAGTAGTCTTGGCTGCAGGGGAACCCATCTTTTCGCATCCTAGTCAACCAGTCATCGGACAAGACCTGGGAATGTTTACGCAGTGTGGGCATATCTTTTGAAAGACGGGAATGTCTCCGAATTTGTGTATGACACTCTCGCTTTTGGTTTGACTCTTTGAGAGAGTATAAGCATCACAAGGTGTGATCATTCCTCCTTTGCCGAACTACCCTGCCAAGCCTTTCCGCTCTCGAGTATGGGACATGAGATTTTTCTAGTCAGCCACTGAGATTACAATGCAATTCCCACATCCGGATTGAGGCCATCAGCATTGTGACGAAACGGAAGTCCCCAAAATTCGAGGAAGATCCCTACATCCACATGCCTGCCGCATGCCAAACACGCTTGATTCTCGGTTCGACATAGAGATGATAAGAACAATCAAGAGGGAACATGCAGACTACGCTTTCCCGAGCTGTGGAGCAAACAACAAATGATGCCGCTAAAGAATTGGGAAACTCTCAGTCTGTCCGCGACCAAGGAGGAAAATGATCACCAAGCTTGGATTCGTCCCCGTACTCTTGTGTCAACTCTAGGACAAGTCCTCCCCGCCTTCTCTCGTTAAGATCGAGTCTCTAGTGGCTGTCCGACAGCTTACTTTACGCCCGGGAAGACTACGATACCAGAGGCAAACACTGTATCCCCTTTCGTTTTTCAATGAAACGGTCTAACCTTCTCGAAAGTATCCCTTGATTGCCACTTTAACTAATGACGAATTAAAAAAAACTTAATAATAACCTAATAGATAAAGAAGGTACACATTAAAAAAAATCACCAAACAAAAAAATCTTTAAGCAGTTTGCCCTAGAAGAGGAAAATCGAGCCCAAGTCGCCGAAGAGATTTTGACAAGCGTGAACTGGGAATCAAGGAAGAGCCTAAAGAGACGCGAGGATGGTGATTTCTTTGAAGGAATCGAAAAGGATGCTCGCAAAGTCCTTACAAAATCCTCAACTCAAGGAAAGTAGCCTCTTCATCAAAGAAAACATCATGTGCCGATACGGGTCACAAATAAATCATCTCGCATAATGGATCCCACTGCCGGAATGTGTAAAAATTGTCAAGGAATTCCGAATAACCCGTCATAAGTCACCCTACAGCCCCAAACCAACTAGAGCCGTCGAAGCAAAGAAACAAGACTGGAAAATATCATCCTGGAAATGGCCGTCCAAGGCGAGATTGGCCCGAGAAGTTACACTCCGGCACTCGGGCTGCGTAACACGTGGGCCGTAACGGTAAATCGGGAAACACTTTTGCCCTCACATACGGAATGGAAGCCGTACTCCCAATCGGAGCCGAAATACCAAGCCCGTATACCGTCAGAAAGCCGTATCAACGAGGTCGAATGGCCTGCAGTCGCCACGACGACCGGCCCTACTGTATCTAACGCCGATCGGGGCGCCATGGAATACATCCGGACTGCCTCAAGGAAGAATGGCGAGCCTTCACAAGAAAGTAAAGCATCTAGGTTAGATCCCCGAGAAGGGCGATCTCGCTCTATACCGTATCAACGAGGTCGAATGGCTCAAAAAGAGTTCGCCACTGCTATCTTCTGGCACCTGTCTTACGTTCGGGATCACGGGGTAATTTTGATGAAAGATACGGGATCTCGTTATCTTTCTCGGCACTCCAGTCATACGTTTGACTGGGAGCAATTTTTCTTGACAAGGGGCTCGAAAACTCTAAAGCGTTCAACTTCATTACAAGTTAAAAGCTTTGTCATGAGTCTAGGACCGGATTGCAGTCCTACAAATTCTTATGGGCAAAAGGGTCATTTTGACCCTTGCAAACATATCCGCGGATAGGGATTGGAAAGCTCGAGTCGCTCCAAGCCACTCCAAATGCGGGGCCTCTCCTTCTTCTTCCCCTCCGAGTCTTTCTCTCTACGAACCGGAAAGATGCCTGCATTCCTCCTACTGCAAGCTTCCTGGTATAGGAACAGGTCTATCAAACCGAGCCCTCTCGCTGTCGTGGCCTTGAAGTAGCCCTAGCGTCATCCCTCATCTCCTGTGAATCTAGCCGGGTAAACATAGGAGCCACTCCTCTCCGTCTCTTTGACGTAAGCCTCATAATCAGCCGCAGCTGTCTCCTGCTCCTGTCATGAGGCTGGCCTCTCGCCTCGGCCACTCGCTCCTCTCGAGAGCAACGGGTCCTCCGCACCTGCTGCAAAATGGCCTCACGCCGTCCTCAAAAATAGCCACCTCGAGTCTTCTCCCCGGATGCCCCTCGTACTCAATCCAGTGCACTAAGTGGTCAATGGAACAGCCGGCCTCTCTGTGACGCTCGAGAATGACCCGAGGAGGAAAGGCATCGTACCTCCATACTCGGGAAAGAAATGGAAACACCGAGGGATCATCCATGGAAACAGAGCCACCACCCCGGTGGCTACATCATCAAAAAGCCCTCCAAAGGAACCTCGTCTTCCAAGCCAAACCGCCCACAAGGACCAGAGAGCCGGAATGTAGAAACTCGGACCGAGAAAGCCCCGAAGCTTATAACCATTACGGGACCCGGCTCCCGAAGCACTCTGCCAGAGTCTCCACCCGCCAACGAGGCACCAACCATCTCGATATCTTTCTGCCCGGCATGACTCCGCCATCCAAATGCGCGCCCACGAGCCCCGATCATCAAAATCTACATCAACACCTCTCTCCGGCAAAAGTCCAAGGCCTCATCATATCGCAGGTTTCTAGAAGAACCCCCAAACGGCTCGAAAATCGACCCCACAGTGGTCAAGCAGAAACGGCTGCCCCCGTGCATATCACACGGGCTTCGTCCGTAGCCTAATGCTGTCTGAGAGCATGAAAAGTCTCCCCAAGAATCAAAGGAACGACATCTACGCCTCAGCTGACAATGCTGAACGACTTGACATCTTAGCAAGCAGATCGAAGTGGCAAATCCCAGAAGGAATAGACCATGAACAAAGTGCCGAACATGCAAAGTGCAAAGAGCATCCCAATAGCGCGTCATCCACCAAGCCTAAGCCCCTAAACTGGCCGGGAAGACCGGAAATATCAAAATGGTCTGACCATGCGGATCATGCCTCGTGCTTCCTCCGGGGAAAGATGAAGAAGAAGTTGCACAACTTGTTCAACAAAAGAAGCTCCTCCTCTGACAAAGGAATTGCTATCTGCCATCCACCTCCAGGACCTCCAAGCATAAGGCCCAGGAAATTCTTCCACTGGTCTTCGGAACAATCTCGTTGAAGGAAAGGCAAAAGACATGCCTTCTAGTATCCCAAAACGAAGAAGAAGCCGCTTAAGAGGTCATAATCCGGAACCAATTCTTCGAGAGACCACAAGCATCGCACCTTGTACCGTTCTTCAAAGAAAGACCTTCTCTCATGCATAATTTCCCAGACCAATCCTTGAACTTGTTGAAAAATGACATTTGGGATTCTTGGGACAATTTTGAGGGAGCTTTTCTAAGGCTTTCCATGGTTTTTCTCTCTTCCTCCCGAAAATGGTCAGTTGGGCCGGAGGTTGAAGAAGATATTTGAATTTGAAATAAAGCAAAGCCAGATTTAAAGCAAAATCAAAGGACAATGTCGATGTCCCCATCCGCGCGGACACGTTTGCTCCCATCGAAAAATCTCGCAATGTACCAAGCCGCTACACCAAAAGGGGAATATTCCGTCCCGCTGCTCGAAACTTGTGCAAAAACCTCCCCAAACCACCCATATACCAAACACCCTTGCAAAAAAAAAAAAACAAGGCTCATGCAACACTGCATTCATATTGCATTGCATTCATAAAATAAAATCCTAAATTATTACATTCCAAAAAAAAGGAAGTGTGCATAAAAAAAAAAAACAAAACACAAACAAACATAAATAAAATCCTAAATTATTACATCAAAAAAAAAAATGTGCATAAGCTGTACAAATCTAAATCCAAAAAAAAAAAAAAATCAATCGGAGTCTCCAAATACCCGATGTCTCCCCGGCCCCTCTTGCGACTCGGGCCCGCTCGTCAGGAGCCCCGAAAGTCTCGGGCTCAATCGTCCTCATCTCCAAGAAAGAGGCTCGCCGGGACCAACCTAAGGCACACTCGATAGGGTAAAACCTGCATCCCCGAAGAAATCGAACCGAAGGTGAAGGCGTCCGACTACGAACATACGGAGACGACCCACCATGCCGCGCACGTGTCCCCGCCCGTGCGGATCCCCAAGAATGACGTGATCCGAAGGCAAAGGCCACGCGGTGATCAATGAGAGGAGAAAGAGGGGTCTCGAAGAAGTCTCCGAGGGAATAGGAGAAGCCTCCCGTCGGACAAAGTGCCGGCCGTGGTCTCCTCGCCCTAGCTCGAGGTGCCCCGCAAGCAACCATCCTCCGTATGAACCTCTTGGCTCCGATCACTTGCTTCGCGCTGTCTCGACGACCACCTCCGAAAACCGCACAAAAGCAAAAGCGTCAAAAAAAAAAAAAAGAAGTGATGCTAGAGATGATGAAACAAAAGAAAGAAAAGAAGGGGAAAAGGTGAAGCCATACCTTCATACCCTGACGAGGCCGGAAAGCTCGTGGAAGCCGCTCGGCCGAGGGATCTCGCACCCTCAATCGGACCCCATCCCGGATGTAGGAAAAATCCGTCCGAGGGTACCGCTGGATCCCAAGCCCCTCCTCTCTAAAACCTCGAGGCATCCTCGCCCCTCCTCAAGACGAACGCCGCATATGGCTCGATCGCCACGAAGTCCGAGAAGTGCCGACCGCTTCTGCGATCATCCCAGTCACTGACCGATCGCCTGGATGCATCATATCGGCGGGAGGCTCCACCGGTGTCCTCAAAGGCGAGTTCACGCCATGCCGGCGCTGGTCACCCTCTCTCCCAGAGATAATAGGCATCGTGTGTCAAACCCTCAAAAATCCTCCGGCGCATCCGCCCGTATCTCGCCGCCCTTCACCGCGCTACCTCAAAGCGATCCTGTGGGAAGAATATCATCCCCTCATCCGTCTCGCCTCCGTCAAAGGAAGGCAATCCGCGTACCCGAGAGTCGTACGCCCCGGAGCTTATCTTTTCCCGGGCATGCTTGGACCAAGACCGCATGGCCGGATACGCCCGACGTACGCCTCGCCTCTCCACACCGTGACGTGGAAAACTCCAACGCCCATACCGCGAAAGGTAAAAATCCAATCAATCCAAGCCATTGCAGGAATAAAAGTGCGTGCTCAAAGGAAAGAGGGAAAGCAAAGAGAGCTTATACCTCCGTGAGCAAACCTCGAAGCAAGACAGGAGCTCACAGGCCTTCCTGGTTGTATCTATCAAGAGCGAAGTACGGCTCTCGGCCCACCCGGCCTCCCCGGGAAACATCTCAACCGTCTCCATGTCCTCCAAGGACCTCAAGCAAGGCAAAGCTGCCGTCCCTCGGCATGCCCAAAGAGCGTGCTCGAAAAGGTAAACCGGTAGGAAGGACCCTAGCAATGCGCTCTGCGCTAAACCTATCCTCCCGGCCTGCGTAACTCGCGATGGTCTCCACGATCTTGCCGAAGACCACGGCGCCTCCATCCCCATCCCCTTTTTGGGAATAGGGGAAAATCCAAGAAGAGCACACAGACGGCATCGCCGTAGCCATCTCTCCACTCAATGCCGCGTCCATTGAAGGACACCCGTGATCGCAAAGCATAGTCGAAGGCGTAATGCCGCCTCGCCCCGTAGGAGAAGTGGAATGTGTGGGTCGCATCCCACCAATGCCGCGCTAGAGCGAACATCAAGCCCTTGCTCTTAGGGAACTTGACCAGTCCCCTCAAGCACTCGACAAACTCCCGAGCCCCGTCTCGACAACAATCTGTCTCTGACTCGCAAACTCTTAAAGCTCCTCGGCCCGCATTCGGAAGCCGATCCCACAAGTCAATCACGTACTCCACCGATCCTCGAGTCTTCATCTTGTTCGGTTGCTCGCGTCACAAAACGGTTTCCGCCCGTAAAAAAAAAAAAAAGGAGAGAAAATGTCAAAAGATTGCCTTTGCATTTACATTAAAAAAAAAATTCGACAAAGATAATGTAAAGATACAATGAGCATAGCCCCATTTTTCTCGCATGAAAGAAAACAATTTGCAAGTCCCAATGCATTCATCAAAAAAAAAAAAAAAAGGATGCATTCCTACGGAAGTAAAAACTCCGTCCCATTTTCAAAAAAAATGCATACATGCATATCATCCATCTTACATGCGACGGGAGGAAAAATCCGTCCCACTTTTCAAAAAAAAAAAAAAAATCCTAAACATACATCTCATATTGGCAAAATGCCCATTCTTTCCAAACAAAATGCATGCATTGCATCATCATTCACCAATATCAAAATTCAATTTCAAAAAAAAAAAAAAAAAAAAAAAATCATCATCAAGAACATGCAATATTCAATTTCAAAAAAAAAATCACAATTCTTCGAATTTTCACATGAAATTTTCGAATTAAAAAAAAAATGTGGCGAAAATGCCAATTCTTTTCCCAAGCAAAATGCACATTTTTGGGACACTCACAAATTCATTGCAACATTGCATATCATCAATATCAATATTCAATATTCAAAAAAAAAAAATTCAAAAATCATCCAAAAATTTCAAACAAGAAATCGACAAGAGGATCAAGAGGATTCGAAGTATACCGTTCGGAGATGCGGATCCGAAGCCCAATGTTGCCAAGCATCGGGTTAATGCTCCTCCTCGACCGATTGCGAAAGATTGTAATGCCTCCTCATCCGGACGAGCTCCAATCGCCTCTCCGCTATAGGACCACGCCCTTGGCCTTGAAAAGCGCCTTCCCCGTGTTCCATTGCTCAAAAAATCGAAGAAATCGGACGAATTTTGAAGCTCCTGAGCCAACAATGGCGGCCGCTCTCTCCTCTCTCGTCTGTGTTCAAAAAATTGAATGGGGAAGAAGAAGGGCGTTGGCCCCATTAATACCCCTGACTTTCCATCCCTATCCGCGCGGATATGTTTGCAAGGGTCAAAATGACCCTTTTGCCCCTTAAAATTTCAGGACTCTGCAATCCAGTCCCCAACTTGACAAAGTTAACCAAAGTCAGCCCCTTGTCAAGAAAATTACTCCCGGCAGTCAAACGTAAGACCGAGTGCCCCGAGAAAGATAACGGATCCCGTATCTTTCATCAAAATTACCTGCCAAATAAACGTAAGACCGAGTGCTCCCGAGAAAGATAACGAGATCCCGTATCTTTCATCAAAATTACCTAAGCAGTCAAACGTAAGACCGGGAGTGCCCCGAGAAAGATAACGAGATCCCGTATCTTTCATCAAAATTACCCCTAGTCAAACGTAAGACCGAGTGCCCCGAGAAAGATAACGAGATCCCGTATCTTTCATCAAAATTATCCCCTATAGTCAAACGTAAGACCGGAGTGCCCGAGAGAGATAACGAGATCCCAGTATCTTTCATCAAAATCTTCCCCCTGATCGAAACGTAAGACCGAGTGCCACGAGAAAGATAACGAGATCCCGTATCTTTCATCAAAATTACCCCTAGCAGTCAAAGCGTAAGACCGAGTGCCCCGAGAAAGATAACGAGATCCCGTATCTTTCATCAAAATTACCCCTAGCCAAACGTAAGACCGAGTGCCCTGAGAAAGATAACGAGATCCCGTATCTTTCATCAAAATTACCCCTAAGCCAAACGTAAGACCGAGTGCCCCGAGAAAGATAACGGATCCCGTATCTTTCATCAAAAATTACCCCCTAGCCAAACGTAAGACCGAGTGCCCCGAGAAAGATAACGAGATCCCGTATCTTTCATCAAAATTTCCCCGGCAGTCAAACGTAAGACCGAGTGCCCCGAGAAAGATAACGAGATCCCGTATCTTTCATCAAAATCTACCCCTGCGCTCAAACGTAAGACCGAGTGCCCTGAGAAAGATAACGAGATTCCGTATCTTTCATCAAAATTCCCCAGCCAAACGTAAGACCGAGTGCCCCGAGAAAGATAACGGATCCCGTATCTTTCATCAAAATCATCCAACTGCGATCAAACGTAAGACCGATTTCCCTGCACGAATACATCTCGATTTTCCCAAAGAAAGGCTAACGAAATCCCCAAAGAAAGCTAACGGAATCCCAAAAGCCAACGGAATCTCGAGTAGTACTAGAACTACGAAAGGGCTTGATTCCCACTAGGGATACGTAGGTAGCCTATCATTAGGTCCACCCGCTCGACCAAAACGGTCACCCTCTCCTTCGGCGTGAGACAAAGTCCACCGAAAGGCCATTTCAAATTAAGGTCCGAGGCGCCTAAAAAGCCATCATCATTAAGGTCCAGGCGCCTAAAAGCCATCATCATCAAGGTCCGAGGCGCCTAAGCCATCATCATTAAGGTCCGAGGCGCCTAAAAAGCCATCATCATCAAGGTCCGAGGCGCCTAAAAAGCCATCTCCAAGGTTCGAGGCACCGAAAAAGCCATCTCCAAGGTTCGAGGCACCTAAAACGCCATCTCCAAGGTTTGAGGCACCTAAGACGCTATCACTAGAAAGCGATAAATCGCAATCATCCCCAGCAGAGCGGATACCCATCAGACCGAAAATGGTCATTCCTATCCCCGGCGAGCGGATACCCATCGGACCAAAATGGTCATTCCTATCCCAACGGAGCGGATACCCATCGACCAAAAATGGTCATTCCTATCCCAGCGAGAGCGGATACCATCGTCAGGCCGAAAATGGTCATTCCTATCCCCGGCCAGAGCGGATACCCATCGACCAAAATGGTCATTCCTATCCCCAGCGGAGCGGATACCCATCGACCAAAATGGTCATTCCTATCCCAATGAGCGGATACCCATCGACCGAAAATGGTCATTCCTATCCCAGCGGAGCGGATACCCATCGACCAAAAATGGTCATCTCTTATCCCCAGCAGAGTTTCTTTCCGGAAACGGCGTAGAACTCGCTCACCGAGGTTCGAGGCACCTAAAACGCCATCATCTCCGGGGTCAAAGACCCGAACTACGACTGGCTTGATTCCCATTCGGGATACGTAGGTAGCCTATCGCTAGGTTCAGCCACCCGATCACTCGATCATCCTGCCGAATATGAAGCCTTACTCTTATCGACGACCCCGCTTCCTTCGAAAGCGCCGTCGCCGAGGGGCTACTGTAAGTGCTCCAATTTGAGCTTGTTAGAATTTTCGTTATAAAATTAACGAAAGTTATAACAATTACTAACATTCGTAAATATCCTAACATTTCTAACAAAGGGAGGGTAGAATGGGCATTGCCAAATGAAGTTAAACCAAGAAAAGCATCTTAAAAACAAAACAAAAGAATAAAACCATAAATAGAAAGGCTGGAAACACAAAAACTGGCTGTTAATTTGGTTTTTTTTTGAATTTTATTCTTCTGTCCAAAGCCGGAGCCGTAATTAATGAACAAAGTGCACGCCCTCTTGACCTTGTCCGCGCGGATAAGTATGCATTTTCAGAGGGCTATAAATTGAGCCCTCCAGTCACAAAAATAAAGAGGAAGAACACAAATGCAACGAACCTCTGGCGAAATATAGAGAGAAAACAGTGAGAATTCTCAAGAATTGTCACCTTTTTCTCTCAATCTTTCCCAACTCATACTCATACACTCACTCTCATATTCAAGCCCTAAACACTCATACACTCAAGCCAAACACTCAAGAACACAAGGAAGATTGGTAAACCCTCCTCTTCCTAACCCTAAATCTCATCCATTGCATGCATCTTCAAACTACAAAATGTAGTTCTTTTTCATCTTCTTTCTCTAGATCTAAGAAGATCACCATGGAAGACCATCTCCATGGATGATCTTCTACAAAGATCAACATTATTTTCAAAGCTTTTCTTTCTTACTTGCAAAAATGCACTTTCAAAACCCTAAAAAACCATTTTCAAGCACTAAATCTTGATTTCAAAGGGTAAAATCCCCTCCCCAAGCAAATGAAATGCTTAGTCCTAATGTACCCCAAGGATGGTTTGGTATAGTTGATTCACCACTAAAATGTCTAGTGATCACTAACCAAAACCTAGGGAAATGGGGACAAGCATGGATGCAAAACCCCCATTAAAATCATATTTTCTTTCTTGAGAAGTTGCTGTCCAGTAGCAAATTTCTCAGACCTCAGTCCATGGTCTTAATTTTTGGACACAGATGAACTTGGAATTTGGTGTTGACTACAAAACACTTTTTGTAGCCAACATCCATAACTTTCAGAAATATTTTTACCTTATTTTTGGGTGAGTAAAACTCCTCTTTTCAATTTTTCTTTCAGAGGCTAGTTCATCAGCTTCTGGGAATCCAGATCTCATATCTGAGGTTTCCAGAAGGTTTTGACCCCTCAAATCTTCTCCAAAATGGAAATTTCTTTCACACAAAGTTTATTCAAGGAGTCTAGAGAAACTTTCATTCTCTGAGTTCATCCAGATTATGAAGTTTTAGGACCCTTGAATCCATTTCAAAATCAGGTGTCTGCTGCCATTTTCTTCTGGCAGAAGTGACTTCTCAACTTCAAAAGGTTTTTTGAGTACCAAATCTCAAACCAAAAATTCTCCAAAAAATCATGGGATTAGTTTAAAGTCTTAAAAAGACATCCCAATTTTTACTTTTTCCAGTTTCAACTTATTTTGGCCGGTTTTCCGCCGCAGACTTTGACCAAGATATTGACCGGCACCTTGACTTCGGCTCTGACTGGCACAAATTATACACTGACTCCCAGCATTGACACTGAGTCATCGAGGATTAATGATTATTCCATGCCTAATTTCGGCTTAACTGACGACAAGTCAAGATCAATCGTGGACGCTTATCGGTCAAATCATGCCGACTTTTGTCGAGCCCTCGGACATAATCTTGACTTTCGACGTAAGCTTTGTCAGTAATTTACATCGGAATGCTCGTTAAGACTCGATTACCCGCCGAGACTTTTAGGATCGTTTTCTTTCGGTCGGTGGGACCCGCTTGCCCTATAGGACCCTCGCAGGTGTCCACCTGGGAGGTCGAAATACGGAGTGGTATACGAGGGGCTTATAGACGTAGTGTGAGGGCCCACCGATCCGAGGGCTCGAGTAGTTTGCGAAAAAGAAGAGCAATCTTTTCCAACCGATTAGGTTAATAAAACATGTTTTTAAGTAAACGTGAACAAATAAGCGCATGTTGCATGAGCCAAAAGCCCAAACACCTACCCTCCTTCCATTCCCGGACATACGAACCTTCGTGTCCTTTCCCCATGACTCCGCACAAAGCTTGGTTTCGGGCACACCGTTTGAGGTTAGGAAGAGTCAGCCGCGTCATCGGCTTCGCCGTTTGTTCCGAGCTCGGGTTTGAGAATGCCGCATCGGCGTGTAATGATGGGGATAACGTCACCTCCGCCTCCCCGGACTCGACCAACGGTGTTGGATCCGAGTTGGTAGAACAAATGAGACTTCGACATGAGGCTCAAATTGATGACCTGCGGGTAGTCGCAAGTCATGGTTTGACTATCGAGTCTCAATTCCGATGGCACCTTTACCGCAAAGACGGAAGAGGTTCTCCTCCTCTTCTTAACGAGTCCGGATACATCAGATGCTACCCCAAGATTCCTATGTTTCCACCGCCAGGGACTCCACACGCCGACTTACGAGGCAAGCGGCTGGCTAAACGACGATCGGGGACGAAAGAGTTCGGTATGCGTCGGTTGTCCCCTCTCGAGGTGATGATCCCACAAATATCGGCTGAGTGATGAAAATCGAGGAACTTGATTAAAGAAATATGGTCAGACCATCAAATCCACTGGAAGAACGCCGAGCAACGGCGAGCTGGATTGAAGAGGCCACACGCCACTTTGGGACCTTAACAACATCCCAAGCGGCCCAGGGCTACATGAAGGACAAACATATGCCCGTTCCCAGGGACCTCAATATCTCTCATTATCCGTGGAGTCCAATCACTCGCTACGAGGCAGACGAGCCCGGCGAATCCCCGGACCGGTTCCACTCAAAGTCCTTCTAGCACCGCTCAAGAGGTCCCCAAATCCGCCGCCAGTAGAGAACACATTTGGTGGGATATTTGTATTTGTCAGGTGCCTTGAAAAGGGACTATCGGGATTGGATACACGAGGACCGTCCTCCTAGAAAAAGAAAAATTTCCTCCGGCAAAAATTGAAGGAGAGATTCGAGGCGGTGATAACAATGTGGGAACGCTCGGGGAGCCATCTGGGGATTTGATTATTATGTACTCTACTCGGTCAATTCTTCCCATTTGTGATGTACGATTTTTTTTGTGAAAATCAAACAGAGTCGCCACGCCATTTTTGTTTTAAGGGCCAAAACTTTGAAAAATGCCCGGAATCAAGAGATTCGAGTTCGGAGGTCACGTTACGTGCCGGGAAGGACGTTAGTGTGCACCGGAACGCCTCGTAAACGAGTCTTCCAAACATTCAAAATCCTTTGTTGTGTGTGTGTGTGTGTGTGTGTGTGTTTTGACCAAAATAATTTGAAACTGGGAAAAGTGAAAATTGGGATCTCTTTTTAAGACTTTAAACTGATCCCATGATTTTTTGGAGAATTTTTGGGTTGAGTCTTGGCACTCAAAAGATTTTTGGATTTGAAAAGCAATTCTGCCAGAATGAAAGGAGGCAGTTGACCCTTGACTTTGAAATGGACTTAAAGGCTTCAAAACCTCAGAATCTGGGGAAAGTCCGAGAATGAAAGTTGTTTAAAACACCCTAAATAGGGTTTCTGCAAAGAAACTTTCCATTTTGGAAGTAATTTGAGGGGTCAAAACCTTCTGGAAATCTCAGATGTGAAATCTGGATTTCCAGAAGCTGATGAACTGGCCTCTAAAAGAAAAATTGAAAAGAGAAGTTTTACTAACCCAAAAAATAAAAATAAAAATATGTTTGGAAAGATCTAGATGTTGGCTACAAAAAGTGTTTTGTAGTCAACATCCAATTCCAAGTTTTACTGGGTCCAAAAAATAGGAAAATGGACTGAGGTCTCAGAACAATGCTACTGGACAGCAAGATGTTCTTGAGGGAAAATGTGATTTTTGGGGGATTTGCATCTATGTTCACCCCATTTTCATCCCTAGACTTGATACCACTACTTTTGTTAAGTGGTTATCATATTCAAGTCATCCTTGGGGAATTTATGGGGTTGAAACATGTCCTTTGCAAAGGGAAAGGGGATGTTTTGTAGAAATGAAATTTAAGAGAAAAATCAACTAGAGATCTAAAATGTGGACCATTTGAGATGGTCATTCATGAAGATGAACTTCAAGATGACCATCTTGGGTCAAAACTTAAGTTAAAATAGACATCAAAAAGACCCAAGTAAGAAGAACAAGATGAACAAGAAGTTAAAAGAGAATTTTAGGGTTTTGAGAAGGAGGGCTTTACCAATGGTGACACCCTATCTTCCTAGGCTTGGAATTTGACTTGAGGAGTATCAAGATTTGGTGTTTTGACTTGAGGAGTATCAAGATTTGGTGTTTGGATTTGTGTTTGGGTGGATTCAAGGCTTGAATGTGTTTAGGGTTTGATGATAGAGTTGATCAAAGAGAAAACAAGTGGATAACACTTAAGTCCTCCATGTTTTCTCCTAATCTTCCTCTTGAGTAGTGTTTCAAGCTTGAGCTTGGTGTGTTTAAGAGTGATTTGAGAATGTTTGGAGTGGATTGGGAAATATTCAAGAGAAAATGGTGGCAATCAAAGGATTCCCACTTGTTTTCTCTCTATATTCTTGCCGAACTTCGTTCTTTGTGTCAAAATGTGTTGTGTAAACCGAGAGAGGAGGGTTCAATTTATAGGACACGTGAGTGACAAAAGACATCCGCGGAGGGTTGTAAAACGTGCACAGTGCATTAAATGCCGCTCCAGGCTTTGAACGAGGAAGAATATTTTTCAAAATATCAGCAGAAATTGTTTTTCAACTTGCTGTTTCGGGATTTTCTTAATTCTTTTGCTTTTTTGGATTCTTTTTTTGGTTTAACTTTAAATGGCAAACCCTAACCTACTCTTGCTTGGTTAGGAAGGTTAGAGATTGTTAGAAATGTTAGAAATGTTAAAACTTTCGTTAACTTTCTAACGAAAAAACTACCAACTCAAATTGGAGCACTTACACGTTGTTACATGTTTTATTCCATGTTGAGCACAAATATCCTCAAATGGAAATTCATACTCACCACCATGATCACTTCTAATCACCTTTATTTTTCGGTTAAGTTGATTTTCAACTTCATTTTTATAGAGAAAAAATTTCTCTATAGCCTCATCTTTACTTTTGAGAAGATACACATACAATATTTTGTGTTATCATCAACAAAAGACATAAAGTACTTATTGCTCCCACGTGATTGTGTTGATTTGAAGTTGTATAAGTCCGTGTGAACCAACTCAAGTGGTTCATTATTTCTTATAATAGAATGGAACGGACTTTTTGTTAATTTTGCCTCTACACAAGTTTCACATTTATGTTTGTAGTCTATTTTACATTTAGGTATGTAATTCAAGTTAATTAATCTACGTATAGTATCAAAATTAACATGTCCTAGTCTACCATGCCACAAATTGAAAGACTCAAGCACGTAAACAGAAGAATTATTCATTTCATTGCTTTTGGGCTTAATAGCCATTACATTTGGTTTCACAATCATCACACTTAGCTTAAACATACCATCATTGACATACCATTTCCCTACAAACATTTCACTCTTAGACAAGGTAACAACATCTGAATCAAACACAATACGAAAACCATACTTAATCAAAAGCGATCCGGACACCAAATTTTTCCGGATATCAGGCACATAAAGCACATTATTGAGAGTCAATTCTTTCCCAGAAGTCATCTTGAGCACCACCTTCCCTTGACCTTTGATGTCGAAAGTGGCCGAATTTTTCATGAAAAATTTCTCACCATTTTTAAGGGCTTCAAAACTACTAAACATGTCTTTGTTAGAGCACACATGCCTAGTTGCACCGTTGTCAATCCACCACTGATTTGGGTTTGAACCCACCAAATTTACCTCGGAAATTACCGCCGCCAAATGCATGTCGAAAACTTCATTCGAGATTATATCAACCATGTTTGCTTGCTTCTTTGGCTTTCTACACTCGGAAGACTTGTGGCCCACAATACCACAATTGTAGGAAGTTCCACTGAACTTCTTATTGGAGATTCCTTCCTTTGGCTTTAAAGTAGAACCTTTTCTGGGCACAAACTTGCCTTTGGCCTTGGAGCTATCACCATGCTCCACCACATTGAATTTCGCCACAAGAAGATTATTCAACTTCTTTTCCGCAATTCTATTCTCTTCCTCAATTCGAAGACGAATAGCAAGCGCTTCAACATTCATTTCCTTTCATTTATATTTAAGGTAGTTTTTGAAATCTTTCCAAGCGGGAGGCAATTTTTCAATTATAGCCGCCACTTGAAAGGTTTCACTAATTACCACTCCCTTGCATGAATTTCATGGATTATTATTTGCAATTCTTCCACTTGATTTTAACTATTTTAGAGTCCACCATCTTGTAATCGAGAAAGCAACCAACAATGAATTTCTTTGTGCCCGCGTCATCGATTTTTTATGTTCCAATGACTCCCATAGTTCCTTTGCAGTTTTCTTAACACCTTAAACATTATATAGTGTATCTGACAACCCATTTAGTATGTAGTTTCGGCAAAGAAACTCCGAATGCATCCAAGCATCAAGAGCAGAAACAGCTTGCGCGTCCGTTTCATTCTCACCCAACTGTGGCGGATTTTCCTTAAGAAACCTCACAAAGTTCAAGGTAGTAAAATAAACACTACTACATTTCTGACCTAATGTAACGAATCTAATGCAACGATAGAGCTAATGCAACGCATCTAATGCAATGCCAGAGCTAATGTAACGAGTCTAATGCAACGACAGAGCTAATGTAACGGCTAATGCAACGACAGAGCTAATATAACGCATCTAATGCAACGACAGAGCTAATGTAACGCATCTAATGCAACGCCAGAGCTAATGTAACGAGTCTAATGCAACGACAGAGCTAATGTAACGACACATTTTGATTAATGCAACGACTTTGATCTCAGCGTTACATTAGATTTTTTGGTGTTACACTAGATTTTTCTAATGTAACGGCTAAATTACTAATGCAACGCCGAAACCCTAAACTCTAAACCCTAAACCTATATCCTATATCATATACCCTATACCCTAAACCCTATACCTTATACCCTATACCCTATACCCTATACACTATACCCTATACCCTATACCGTATACCGTATACCATATATAATATATCCTATACCCTATACCATATACCCTATACCCTATATCATATACCCTATATCCTATACCCTATACACTATACCCTATACCCTATACACTATACCCTATACACTATACCCTATAACCTATATCCTATACCCTATACACTATACCCTATACCCTATAGGGTATAGGGTATACCCTATAGGGTATAGGATATACCCTATAGAATATAGGGTATAGGGTATATGGTATAATGTATAGGGCATAGGACATAGGGTATAGGGTATACCCTATACCCTATAGGGTATAGGGTATAGGGTATACTATATAAGGTATAGGGTATAGGGTATAGGGTATAGGGTATAAGGTATGGGGTATAGGGTATACCCTATAGGGTATAGGGTATACCCTATACCCTATACTCTGTACCCTATAGTGTATATCATATACCCTATAGGGTATACCCTATACCCTATTCCCTACGCCCTATACCTTATACCATATACCCTATACCCTATAGGGTATATCCTATACCCTATACCCTATACCGTATACCATATATACTATATCCTATATACTATACCCTATACCCTATAACCTATATCCTATATCCTATATCCTATATCCTATACCCTATACCCTATACACTATACCCTATATCCTATTGTAAGTACGCCAACCCAATTCGCAACCCCTTTAGATGCATTTTAATGTAATAAAATTGCATTAGGGGGCATTTTGGTAAATTCCCGGTCTATTTCGAGACTTTCGAAAATATTTCATAAGTTTCTCGCGAAGGAAGTACTTTTTTGTACTTTGCTCATGCCAAGGGACCTAAAGGGAATAAATCTGTTTTGGACTTTTTGGGAATTATCCCAGAATGTTCCAGAACCAGATTTAGCGCCAAAAACGGTTGGTGGCACCTCCTGTCACGCGACAACTCGAAGCCTTGGAAAGTGGTTACAGAGTGCCGTGCTATATAAGAGGACCATGATCAGTAGCTATAAATAAGACCCTACCCCTCTCAGTTTTAGATCCAAATTTCGACTCCATAACGTCACTCTGCACAAATTACCCCAGAACCTCTCTCTTTCCTCCTCCTACACAAAAACTACCCAATTCCCCTCCAATTTCCTCATCCCTCATACCCTTCCTACCCAATTACCTTGGTACTTCCCCAAACACCTTGAAGACCTCAATTTAGCTCTCAGTTCGTGTCTAGATCTCCACTTCAGAAGTTGAATCAAAGGCTTTTGCACCTAACTTGGTGTGGAAGTTGAGGACTACAAGGGTGAAATTTCCTTTCCTCTCTCTCTCTCTCATCTATTTGTTTTATTGTGCTTCCTTCTTCTCCACTTGATAATCAGGCTCCATCTGCCTCAGATTATCAAGTGGCAACTGCAATCTCTCTGTTTAAATCGTGTTTGCTTGAGTCCAATTGCATGTTCATGATGTGATCTATTTATAATTGCAATTTGGATGTCAAGGGAGTGTGGATCTCTCATATCCACACTCCTTTGGTTGATTCGTATCTAATTCATGTTATTCTGATTGGTTTGGTATAATTGATTGATTTCCTTTAGCATCCGTTGAATCTGTTTCTCACTTGTAAGGTTCCTGCAGATGGTAAACGTGTGTCACGCGACACATTTGGACATGAGGAGTCCTGTGTCACGCGACACATCGTGCCCATCTGCAGGGATCATTCTTCAGTTGTAAGTTGATTAGCTAGTTATTTTGTCATTCAGTTGGTGTGATTATGCTGTTTGGTGCTCAGATCTAGTTTGTAATTGTGCTTTTGTGTTCATTTAGAGATTTCTGTAATCTGAGTGTTGTGAGTCTCTGCAAGGTGACCATTGGTGTCACGCGACACATTTGGACATGAGGAGTCCTGTGTCACGCGACATAAGTGGTCCTTTGCAGAAGACGTGATTTCAGTTGTAATTCGTTCTCCTTGCTGTAATGGGATGTGGCCTCCCTGAACAATTGGTCTACAAGTTGTAATGATCTCATTTGTTCAATGAAATTCATGTTCATCGCACTTGCCTATTATCATTATTTGCACATTTTTTGAATTATTTGGATGTCTAAATTAGAAAGACTCGTCCACGGATGAGGCGTGTTGGGTGAACTCTCAGTTCTTCCTAACACGTAACCTGACCCGCGAACCATTTCTCTTTCAAAAGGTTTTTCAAAGTGCACCTCTAAAAGCATGGCGTTGCGACTCCTTATTATTTTTTCAGCGAGCGCACATTCAGTGGCGACTCCGCTGGGGACAACACTTTTGAAAACCTGTTTTTCAAAGCTAAGAAGGTCATGCTTTCGTTCGTTTAGACATCCAGCGTATTCATCTTATGTGCATCCTTGATGATCTTGTGCGGAACATGCATTCTTATGAGATTTTACGACTTGTATGCCTTTTGTTTGTTTCTTGTGGCTATGTTGTTGTGCTTTGTTGGTTTTCTTTGTTCCTTGTCGAGGAGAGGCAGGGGCTGATTTCAGTTTTGCAGGGACTCTGGTTCAGTGACTGTCCCAGTCGTGCGATTGCTTTGTCCTTTGCTGTCCTGTGTCACGCGATAGGAATGGTCACTGGACAGTGCTTCAGGTGCTAGTTTGAGGGCAGTCCCTTGAATCAAAAGATTGCTCAGTTGATTGTTGTTCATTTTGTTCCCTGAGAAAAGTGTGTGTGTTTTCTTTCTTTTTCTCTTTTAAAATAATAAAATAAGAAAAATTTTCGTTTTTTTCATAAATAAAGGAAGATAGTCATCCGCACACTACACCACATAGATTTAGAACCCTCGGGTGCGATTGACGGCATCCCGGACGGTGATAATATTCACCTACGCTTGAGCGCCTAATGTCAAACCCATCCCCCTAGCGCGTTATAGGTGGCGCCACACTTAAACCTTACCCACGGTTGGTTTTGATACAACGTTTTAATCACACCAAGATGAATTGTTTTTAAAATTTATGATGGGTCCTCATACCTTCCTTAAAACCTCGCACCTTGTGGGCATGTTACCAATGCAACATGGTTTCACGTAGGGACATGTCACTCCCTGGCGTGTCCTTAACGGGAGATCATGCCGCATTGTCACCGTGCACCGACGAGAGGTCATGCTGGATTTTTCTTGGAATTTCTTCGAGAATACCCGTTATGCTGCCCAAATTTCCCCAGAAATTTGAATCACTCGTCCGTCTCACATCGTGTTAGGTCTTGGTTAGGTAACATTACCTATTATTAATTTCAAACACAAAGCATTTAGTGTGATTTGAACGTTGCATCCCTAGGTTTCCCCAAGGTGTAGTTTGCGTAACTAAAGGCTTCTCCTTTCCCAACTGTATTTAGGGTTAAAACACTGATTTATACTTGAAGATAAATAAATTGTTTGCATGAGTCTGTGTAACGACCCCAATCCTAGGCACAATTTTAGTATCATACTATTTGATCTTAATATTATTGTTAATATTATGTGTTCATTTTATGTCCTTAATTTCTTAATATTAGGATGAATTGATTGGGAACTAAAATAATGTTCTAGAGGGAAATATAAAAATAGAAAATAAATAAAGTGTGAAAGGAGAATAAAGTATGTGGGATAAAGTATTTGAGTAGGATGAAATGGTTTGGAAGACTTAGTTATTTTCTTGTGAAAGCCTTGAAATATTAGTGGTGGGGGCCATCCCTTAAAATCCTCTCCTTTCCCCACTTAGTCAAGACTACCCATGCTTTCCTCATTCTCCCCATGCCTCCTTTACCATTCTTATACTCCATCTTCCTCCTTCTTCTCCTTCATTTTTATTTTCTTTTACAAATCTCCATGGAAGCTACATTATGAGAGCCTTACTTCCCAAGAGCTTACTAAGTTCAATTCTACTCCATTTTCAAATCCGGGTGTACTTTTGAGAGTGAAGCAACTAGGAGAGTTGATCAAGCCAAGAAAAACTTCATTTCATCTTGTATTTGCTAAGGTGAGTTATTATGACCTTTCCCTTCATTGAATGTTCATGAACTCTTTATGATTGTTCTTGTTATGATGATGGTTGTTTAATGCTTTGAAACTATTTTTGGAGTTGAGAAATTTAGAAATTACATAAAATGATGTTAAGGTTCATAAAAGTGGATTTAGGGTGTAAGAAATGGGTGAAGTTAGTTTTAGAAGATTTTACTTGAAATGTGTTAGTAAAATGGGTTAGTGTCATGAGAAAGGTTGTTGTTCATGAAAGTAGTAAGACAATAGAAGTAAATGGATTAAATGGATTAAATGGGAATCTTGAAAATTGGTAGTAAATTGGGTGGAAAATCTTATGAAAAATAATCTAGGTTTATGTTATTTTGGGTTTAATGGATTTAGGATGAGGTTGTAAAGTGAGGAAATTCATTTGGTGATCAAGGAAGTTAGAAAGATTTAAAAAGGAAAAGAACCTAGATAAACAAGGGTTTGAAAGTTGATATTTCTGGACAGGGGCCTTGGGCGGTCGCCCAAGTGATGATGAGCGGCCGCCCATCTAGGCAGCAACTTGGGTTAATTTTGAAGACCACTTGGGCGGTCGCCCAAGTGACATGGGCGGTCGCCCATGGTGCCAGATTCTCCTTAGATACTTTTCTTGCTGATTTTCACCAATAACCTAGTGGTGTGATTCCTAACCATTATAAATTAGTGGAACCTAATTCAAACCGGATATGAGTTAGTCTTTTTAACTTAAGTTATAATTAGAACACTTAATGGTACTTTAATTGGGTTTAAATGGAAATACGGAAGCACTTTATCTCCGACTTAGAAATCATTTGGCAGTTTATTAGATGTGACTCCAACTTGGTAGAGTTAACTTGGATCCTTATAGAGATCATATATTGTTGTATAATGACTAAGTAAGATGGGTTGATGATATCTCATTATCTTACTTGAGTACATATTTATGGATTGTATTATGCTTAGTGTATTACATAAACGTTGCACTACGATTATTGGATGAACATGAGTATATTTTTACCATGTGGTTATATTGCTTAATTATGCATATTGTTTTAAATAAATGTTACGCTATGAGATTTGTTGAACATGAGTATATTTTACCATGTGGCTATATTGCTTATCCCGTTTGTGGATTATATTTCAAGTATCTATTATGTGCTTGAACGTGTTTATATTTTATGTGATTGGGGGGTATAATGGAATTCAATCAATTATTGATTTGTTCTCTAAGTGATTGAAGGTCCATCATACTGTGACCTCTCCTCTGCTTGACCGCGGCCACGGGGTTATAGCATACGTATTGAGAAAGCCTTACGAGTTGCTACTATCTTATTTGGTTCCACTGAAAAACGAGTCTTATAAGATGTGAATATGCCTAAGAAGTTCACGGGAGATGAGTTATAATCATAAGCTTGTCTCGGTTATATGATATTGGTTACGGTGGATATGCATTCACGAAATAGTGGAGTATTATGCCCACGTGATACGACTTATGATTCGTACGGGAAAGGTAAACAAAGGTAACGGAAGGTGTTTCTTGTTTTACCAATATGTGAGATGTACCTTGTTATGTGTTGCATCTTACCTGGCATATTCTTTGCATTCATAATAGCTTCTTTGAGATTTATTCTCACCCCTCTCCCTTTAATGTTTTTAGATTCCGAGACAGGCGGACCGACCAAGTAAGGGCGGTGAGGAGTTTGGAAGTGATTTTGGGAATTGTCGGGGTATGAATAGGTTGGCATAGAAAGTATATTTTGGGTATAATTCATTTATGGAGTTGTATTTATAAACCTTAATTTTATGTTATAACCAATGTCTTTTTGTAACTAAAACAGTTTCTTATTTTCAAAGTTAGTCAACTCTTTCTCCATTGTGGAAAGGTGTAGAGTTAGTTTGAAATGGTTATGACAATTATGTTTATATTTGAAAGTTAAATCAAAGTTTTAAAAGTTAAGGAAATTTGGATTAGTTTGAGGACGCTCCAGCTCGGGACACGTGTAGGTTCCGGGTCGGGGTCCTCACAGTTGGTATCAGAGCTCGGTTAGAGTTATCGGGTAGAGTCTAGCTGAGTGAGAATGTGTGATAACTGACGTCGAGGGTTTAATGCAGGAATTTGTTCAATGACAGAAAATGATAATGATCAACCCAAGAATCAAGGAAATGTGAGCAATATGGAGAGATAGATTTCTCCACAATCATTTGAGGTATATTACCTGTCTCCGGAGTTAGGGGTTATATTTTTATAAATCTCCGTTCATTTCGTTCTCATGTGGCATTACATTTCATTTTTTTTTATTTGCATAAATGGCCGAGAGTTGCCTTATGTACTGGAGGTTCTACTCCAATGGGAGAGTACCTCGAATCATCCTTGATTATCATGGTAGTTGTGATTAAGTGGGCATGAATTGCCGGTGGGTATGGTAGATATACCAATCCGTGAATTATTGTTATATTGGCCTGAATTGATTGAATAGTTGTTGTGTTTGGGGAGGACTGTCGCAAGAAGCGAGTCTCCTTATCTATGTTTGATTTGCCTCCGTGTATGGTTGAGGCGGATAAGTCATTAGTTGCTATTATGCCATATATGCGTAAATGTCAAGTAGGGCCCAAGAAATGTGAAGGTTATTTGGGTGATTTGGGTTATGTGTTATAGTTGAGTAAAAGACACTTGAATTATCTCATGTACCGGTGGTAAATAAATTGGTGAACTCTTAGTTGAGGTTAGGTATATGGCCTAGTTAAGAGTGGTTTATGGTTGTATAACTTGCGTGATTATTTATTCATTGGTGTTTCATGGTGCAGACTAGATATATGAGACTAGTATTGAAGGTGATAGTCTAAGTGGGATTATATGGTTTATAAGATATCGCGAGTACGAATCCTTATAGAACTGACATATATTTGCCTTATGTGTTATAAGTATATTCTCTAAGAAGAGATTGATTGTATTTTGCTACTAAATGGAATAGAAAATCAGATATTCTTGTAGGTAATATCACCCTATAAGTTGACTAAGTGGTGCTTCCTATGTGAGTTTCGGGTTTCCATCAGGTATCATGCCAGGATATTGAGGCTTTGAGTTGATATAAGGTACTATTTTGGTATTCGGATCCCTAGATAGAGGACACTAATTGGGATGATGGAACTGATAATTCAACTTGGGAAAGTATTTGATAAAGAAGATAACTAGCTTAGCGAATCCCCGTAAGGATAAATTAGTACTATATTTAGAAAAGATGATACTTGGTAGTTATCTATAGATTAGAGAGATCTCAAATTAGTAACTGTGAAGAATAAGTATTCGTTATCACTTGTTGATGATTTGTATGACTGATTTTAGAAACTAGTAGGATACTCAAGGGTTATTAGTTGAATTTTTGGGGTGTTACAATTACAGTGGATATTTGTTGTAAGAATATACTTAAGACAACATTTGTATCTAGTATGACCGTTTTGATTTGTGGTTGTGTATTATTTATGGAGAGGTAATTAGGGTAAATGTGAGGAAGTATAATAGATGTAGTTACTGGTGACTTATAGGATCAACTTCAGGAATTGATAATATATGTATAAGATTGTTTTGAGAAACGATTATCATTAGTTGAGAATATAAAATGAGGATAAATACGATTGGAAGACAGGATACTTTAGGATGATTATACCTTATATGTTGACTTAGTTGCGTGACTAATATAAGAGATTTGTGTGATGCTTGTGAGAGATTGGCGTTATGCGGATTTTTAGTTGTTGATGGTTATTGAGAGGTAAGTTAGTTTACACCGTTAATGTTTAATCACAATTTGGGGATGATTGACCTATGTTAGTTCCAATTATATTTTCTTATTAGGAAATCATGGTAATTGACCGGAAACTGGAGGTATGCAATACGTTGTTACTAAGTACAATACCAATATTAAAGGTAGGGAATAGATGACTCAAATTAAGTAAAAGTGTTGAATATTCAACTTGAGGAATTATTGAATTGAGGATGATTTACCTAGTTTATAATCTTAATGATTGTTTTAGGGTTATTTATCGGAGATAGTAATAGTATTGCGAGATTGTGTTTTCTTATAGAGAATTTAACTAAGTATAAATATTATGAGTGGTGGCTATACTATAAATAAAAGTCAAACAAGAATATTATGTTGGAATTGTTGAAATGTGTTTTAAAACTTGGAAGTGTGTGTTGAACTTTGGTATGAGCATTTGTACCCTTCGGGGATAATTGATTTAATAAGGTCAATGAACCGTTTTTGTGCACATTAAAATCTGTGAGTAATTTAATTATCTACCACTGGTATGGGACGGTTGTAGATAATTAGATCACTCGAGTCAGTTTTGTTTAGCTTATCAATCTTTTGAAAATTCTTAAAATTGTGAGTGGTTTAGTTAATTAAAACTGGTATGGGACGGTTTTAAATAAATAAACCATTCAAGTCTCTTTGAATCTCTTTTTATCTATTCTTTGAAATTTTGAAAGATGTTGTAAATTTTAGAAAGACTTGGTATTCTAAAGATATAATTTGCTCAGAAGCAAGTAGAAAGGCAACCTAGTTTTCCTATAGTGATTAAGTGTATTAAAGTTTTGATCCGGGAAATGATTTGATAAATTGTGGAATTATTAATATGGAGGTCGCAGTAGACTTGGTTTTTGTATTGGAGTTGGAGCGGCTCCGTTGTGGGCGGCCAACCATCTGAATTGAATATTGATTTGTCACTGGACCTGAACATAATTGGAACATTGAATTGTGGGATGTGGTTAATTAATATTCCGTTCCTGGAATCAGGGTCTTATTAGCGTGTCCATATTTATTATTCCATGGGCAGTTGTTTAATGTTTGTATTATGAGAATTTCGGACGAGATAATTTAAATAACTCGTTTCAAGTGAGTCAAGACATAAGGTGGTTTGGTCATAGATGTGAAAATAGAAATTTGACGTTAAAAGATTTATTAAAATATTTAGAGTTCTAGATTGAACTTGAGAGTATTATCACGATGGATTTTGTGATTGAGTTACCTTGGAAGTAAAAAGGGTATGTTGTTTTGTTTATAGAAAGTTGAGTTGTAGTTCCTACTCATTATATAGGAATATAGTGATGAGATTCTTTGATCAAGTCCTCATATATGTTAGGGGATAGTTTGATGGTATAAATCCCATAGTATTAAATGGATTGGATAGACATCAATTGGGGAAGGTCCTTTTGGAATGTATGAATGCTATTAAGTTTAACCTTGTGAAAAATTTGAGAAATCGTTACTTATTGTTGAGGATATGATACGGGCATGTACAATGGATGTTAGTAGCCGATAGGAAGTAGGATTACCAGTGTTTGGGTATGTATAATATCAGTTATCATTCTAGCATTGAGATAAAACCTTATGAGGTGTGGTTCGAGAAGAAAATATCGATCTCTAATTTGTTGGGGGAGGTTAGTGAAACAAAGCCTAAGGTAAATTGGCGCCAAAGTTTGTTAATCCATTTGAAGTTTTAGAAAGGGTTGGTAATTTGACTTAGAGACTGGCTTGAAATAGCTTATAGAGTATTTGGAGTTTTAAAGGTAATATCGCATTATTAATGGAATTAGAAATCGTGGGAAGGAATCACGACATTGAAAAGACTATTTGGGAATTGGAGTCTGAGGTATACATAAGTAACCGAGGCTGGTTGAACATTTAGGTAATAATTTTTTTTTTTAAATTCGGGACGAATTTTCTTTAAGGGGGAGTGAGTGTAACAACCCCAATCCTAGGCACAATTTTAGTATCATACTATTTGATCTTAATATTATTGTTAATATTATGTGTTCATTTTATGTCCTTAATTTCTTAATATTAGGATGAATTGATTGGGAACTAAAATAATGTTCTAGAGGGAAATATAAAAATAGAAAATAAATAAAGTGTGAAAGGAGAATAAAGTATGTGGAATAAAGTATTTGAGTAGGATGAAATGGTTTGGAAGACTTAGTTATTTTCTTGTGAAAGCCTTGAAATATTAGTGGTGGGGGCCATCCCTTAAAATCCTCTCCTTTCCCCACTTAGTCAAGACTACCCATGCTTTCCTCATTCTCCCCATGCCTCCTTTACCATTCTTATACTCCATCTTCCTCCTTCTTCTCCTTCATTTTTATTTTCTTTTACAAATCTCCATGGAAGCTACATTATGAGAGCCTTACTTCCCAAGAGCTTACTAAGTTCAATTCTACTCCATTTTCAAATCCGGGTGTACTTTTGAGAGTGGAGCAACTAGGAGAGTTGATCAAGCCAAGAAAAACTTCATTTCATCTTGTATTTGCTAAGGTGAGTTATTATGACCTTTCCCTTCATTGAATGTTCATGAACTCTTTATGATTGTTCTTGTTATGATGATGGTTGTTTAATGCTTTGAAACTATTTTTGGAGTTGAGAAATTTAGAAATTACATAAAATGATGTTAAGGTTCATAAAAGTGGATTTAGGGTGTAAGAAATGGGTGAAGTTAGTTTTAGAAGATTTTACTTGAAATGTGTTAGTAAAATGGGTTAGTGTCATGAGAAAGGTTGTTGTTCATGAAAGTAGTAAGACAATAGAAGTAAATGGATTAAATGGATTAAATGGGAATCTTGAAAATTGGTAGTAAATTGGGTGGAAAATCTTATGAAAAATAATCTAGGTTTATGTTATTTTGGGTTTAACGGATTTAGGATGAGGTTGTAAAGTGAGGAAATTCATTTGGTGATCAAGGAAGTTAGAAAGATTTAAAAAGGAAAAGAACCTAGATAAACAAGGGTTTGAAAGTTGATATTTCTGGACAGGGGCCTTGGGCGGTCGCCCAAGTGATGATGAGCGGCCGCTCATCTAGGCAGCAACTTGGGTTAATTTTGAAGACCACTTGGGCGGTCGCCCAAGTGACATGGGCGGTCGCCCATGGTGCCAGATTCTCCTTAGATACTTTTCTTGCTGATTTTCACCAATAACCTAGTGGTGTGATTCCTAACCATTATAAATTAGTGGAACCTAATTCAAACCGGATATGAGTTAGTCTTTTTAACTTAAGTTATAATTAGAACACTTAATGGTACTTTAATTGGGTTTAAATGGAAATACGGAAGCACTTTATCTCCGACTTAGAAATCATTTGGCAGTTTATTAGATGTGACTCCAACTTGGTAGAGTTAACTTGGATCCTTATAGAGATCATATATTGTTGTATAATGACTAAGTAAGATGGGTTGATGATATCTCATTATCTTACTTGAGTACATATTTATGGATTGTATTATGCTTAGTGTATTACATAAACGTTGCACTCTGATTATTGGATGAACATGAGTATATTTTACCATGTGGTTATATTGCTTAATTATGCATATTGTTTTAAATAAATGTTACGCTATGAGATTTGTTGAACATGAGTATATTTTACCATGTGGCTATATTGCTTATCCCGTTTGTGGATTATATTTCAAGTATCTATTATGTGCTTGAACGTGTTTATATTTTATGTGATTGGGGGGTATAATGGAATTCAATCAATTATTGATTTGTTCTCTAAGTGATTGAAGGTCCATCATACCTGTGACCTCTCCCCTCTGCGGCGCACTGGGGTTATAGCATACGTATTGAGCCGAAAGCCTTACAAAGTTGCTACTATCTTATTTGGTTCCCTGAAAAACGAGTCTTATAAGATGTGAATATGCCTAAGCAGTTCACAGGAGATGAGTTATAATCATAACTGTCTCGGTTATATGATATTGGTTCTGGTGGATATGCATTCACAGAAATAGTGGAGTATTATGCCCACAGTGATACGACTTATGATTCAGACGGGAAAGGTAAACAAAGGTAACGGAAGGTGTTTACTGTTTTACCAATATGTGAGATGTACCTTGTTATGTGTTGCATCTTACCTGGCATATTGCTGCATTCATAATAGCTTGCTGAGATTTATTCTCACCCCTCTCCCTTTAATGTTTTTAGATTCCGAGACAGGCGGACCGACCAAGTAAGAGCGGTGAGGAGTTTGGAAGTGATTTTGGGAATTGTCGGGGTATGAATAGGTTGGCATAGAAAGTATATTTTGGGTATAATTCATTTATGGAGTTGTATTTATAAACCTTAATTTTATGTTATAACCAATGTCTTTTTGTAACTAAAACAGTTTCTTATTTTCAAAGTTAGTCAACTCTTTCTCCATTGTGGAAAGGTGTAGAGTTAGTTTGAAATGGTTATGACAATTATGTTTATATTTGAAAGTTAAATCAAAGTTTTAAAAGTTAAGGAAATTTGGATTAGTTTGAGGACGCTCCAGCTCGGGACACGTGTAGGTTCCGGGTCGGGGTCCTCACAGTCTGTCCCTCTTGTCCTTTCCCTTTCCTGTATTTCCTCAAAATTCTTCTTCCTTCCCTACCTTATAAACCCGTATCTACCCTCTGTAGCAGTGACAAGTTGGGTGCATGCTCTGATATTTCATTGATCACCGGCCTCCTGTCTCCCAAGCATTTACCGCAAAGCTTTCATCTGTTTTGCTATTCGAGATGTCTGGTGCAAGAGATATGCCATCCGCTCAATCTGGGATTCCTCTCACTTCAAGTCAGCTAGACATGAATGATCTGTCAGTAGCAGAGTTGCGAGCTGCTCTTGAGGTTGCCATGGATCGTGAATGCAAGGCTCAATTGCTTGCCCAAGTTGCCAAAGCTCGAGAGGAAGAAACGCACATAGGTTTGTAGAAGCGATGCGTGTCCGAGGGGTCACGATAATCCGTCACGAAGATAGGTCGTACGAAGAAATCATCAACGCTAGCAGTATCAATCATGAGAATGGAAGTGTAATGGAAGGGGTGAATGAGGATAAACAAGGTAAGATTCTTCCCCCGGCACCTCATGTGGTCCAAATTCAGATTAAGGATGAACAGCCGATTCCTGAGGCTTTCAGTCTTCCTAATCAACTTGATTTGAAGAGTCAGTGCCAGCCAGATCCCCAAGAATCGTGCTATTTTGCGAACGGCCATTCCAACCAGAACAGATCACTGCGATTCCACTCTGACCAGGTTCCCTTTCAAGGAAGTGTTTCTCTACCACCAATGAGTTCATATGGATTCAACTTATCATCCCCGCATGATCAGCATTCAGGACCGACCTCATATGTAACCGTGAATCAGATGTCTTTCATTCCAGCTATGAACCCTATCCAGCAAAGGACGCCAATACTTGAGTCCCCTCCAAAGACAGTTCAGACAGAAAGGAAGAAAGCATACTGGGGAATGGTGGGAATGCCTATGAATCAATTCCTCAAGATTTTGGTGAGCGGAGGACTGGTTCAGCCACTAGTCAATTATGTCCCTCCTCATAACAACACAAAGCTAGATCCAAGCAAGTATTGTTACTATCACCAATATCAGGGCCATACCTCGTACGAATGCAGACAGATGAGGGTGATCATTCAGGAACTTATTGATGAAGGGAAGATCGAACTTGGCTCTCATGAAGAAAGTGTTGTCCAGAGTCGTGGTCGGTTCCCACCGCGCAAGCAGCGAGAATTTGATGACCTGGGAATAACAACCGAGGAAGCCTTCAATGGGTTGATGCGAAGGGGAATGATAAAGCCGCTTGATAATTATCAACCTACCAAACCCAATCCGAATTTGGATCGTGGCAAGTAATGTTACTATCATCAGTACCCTGGGCATGTAACCAACGATTGTTCCATTCGAAAGGTGCTTATTCAGAAGCTGGTTGACGAGGGTAGAATTGAGAAAGCTCCTCCTAAGGTGATCGATAATCCTCTCCCGCAATTTCAAGGATACCCCATGTGAAGAAGTCAGTCAGTCAGGCATCGTAGGGTCCTAGATTGTTTTATTTTGTTTTGCTAGCAAGTGTTTCTATGATTTGAATCTATTGCATCCATGTTATGAATCTTTTATTTTAATAATAAAATATTTGTTTCTATTCCTGCCAGACTCGAGACATTATTTATACACCCGCGTTACATTTAATTGAAATGGTCTTATTCCAAATGATCACTTGTGCTGCTCACCGACTAATGCTTTGAAATGACTAATATTTAAATTGATCGGAGTGAGAAAATCGGCTGATATCCTTCTCAAATTGGGGCTTGCCAACTCCCCACCTCGATTCCCATATGCTCACATATCCTCCGTCGTCCTCACCATCTCGTTGCTCCATGAATTTGCATGATTCTTCCTCAAAGTAAGCTTAAGCAAGCAGTGAAGACTCAATCTCGTTCAAACTATCCGGTAGGGGCTGCGGTTGAAACCTTTCACCCATAGGAAAGCCATTACCTCACCCTCACTAAACAATACCCCTTCTATTCAAGATCGGCATGTTTTGAAACCCATTTATCCATCACCAGGAGAAGAGGGACTATCCTTGAGACTCCCGTGATTCAAAGAAAGATCGACCTTTTCCAAGTTCAAGAACTGCAGAAAGCAATGACCCATCCTGGGGACTAGTTGAAATGCTCCTCTCAAAAAAAAATAAAAATAAAAAAAAAAAAAAAATATATATATATATATATATATATATATATATATATATATATATATATATATATATATATATATATATATATATATAAAAAAGAAAATTACAAAAAAAAAAAATAGAAGAATAAAAAAAGAGAGAAGAAAAAAAGAGAGCCTAGTCCCTAGCGATCCTCTCAAAAGAAAAAGTCAAAAGATCCGGTTGTTACTCAAGAGGAGTCTCAGAGTGAATAAAGAGACAACTTGGACGTCCCCTCACCATTACCTCTAACTGATCCCAAGCCATCCTCTCATTTTTAGAGGATATTCCCATTACCTTTGACCTTGGCAAAGCCAATCTGGACCTCTCATCCTCAGAGGCAAACAAATTCCCTCGCCTTAGAAACCCCAAACACATCCCTGCAAGCCAACTTCTCATTTTTAGAGGTTCAGTCAGCAAAAGGCCTAGCCGACCTCTCATCTTAAGAGGTCATGATATTCCAAAATCACCCAAGGGCCGATCGTAACCCCGAGACCCAGTCGCAGTTACTACCGGATAGCAGTTTTATTCCAATATCGCCAAGATCTAAATCAGATTATTTGCTTTATTGCTTTCTTAAAGCGGAGCCTAATCCATCCCGGCTCAAAGGACCGTCAACCGAAGATTGTGCAAATTCCACTCATTCATTCGACATTTTATGTGAGCATATTTCATTTCTCCTCCGCAAACACTTGTCGTGGACGTCTCACTAGGGCTTCACATTCGTGTCTCCCATCGACACTCCAAGAGGACATGTTCTTTCAATTCTCAAAATCCTCAAAGGTCCTCAAATCCTCGAATTCCAACGTTCATTCTATTCATTCGGGATAAGCCCGAACTACGGCGACCTGAGATCCTCCTAAGGAGGGGAACGTAGGCAACCATAATTGGTCCGGTTGAAATCACAGACAAATCTCAGAAGATCCGTTCTCCTCAAGGACCATTCCCATACACTGTTCATCCTTCAGAGTTTGATTCTCGATATCAGTTGGTTTTCTCCTCATGATTAATTGAAATATTTGTTCATATCGGCTTTTTTGGTTGAATAACCCGAACATCAATAAAGGGTTTTAAGCAGCCTTGTGATCATTGTGAATAAGACAGATATTCGAGTGTCTCGGCAAGTCTTCTTTTCTACATTTTTAGGGATATAGAGCTAAACACTGTATTTCTGTCAAGCAGGGGCTTCCATACAATTTTCCACGCCTTGTGTTACTTATACTCTCCCAAAAGAGTCAAACCTAAAGCGAGAGCGTCATACACAAGTTCGGGAACTATTCCCACCTTTCAAAAATGTACCCTTGTACACAAGCATTCCTGAGTTTTGTCCGTCGACTGATTGACCGAAGCTAGAAGAGCGACCCCCCCCCCTTCTTGATTACATAATGTGTTGACTGCAGTGAAGCTACATGTCAGATTGGGGGGCTTGGCCAGGGGAAAAGAACGATATGTGCATTTGTGCAGTTCCTAGAACTGGTTCTATAATCTCGATCCTTGAAGAATGGATTTGTTACTCGAAGCATGTTCCACGTAGGAGACTGCTACATTTCTTTGCCCTAAGAAAAAGGGAGAGGTTCTGAGATAATGTGGGAGTTTGATCTTGAAGTCATGTCAGCATGACTTTCTATTTCACGCGACAGACAGTGCACCAGTTGTGATGAGTCGTGCGACACTTTGAGTCCAACACCAGACATCAGCAAGCTGCAATCTGATCTGTACCAAGGCACGCCCCGACTTGTCTCAAACTGCAAAACAGCAAAGACACCCTGCAAACATCATGGGAGAGGGATTCATTCAACTAGCATACACATTCACCATTCATATACAAGCCAAACCATATAAACCATTCATACTTATGTCGTAGCCATTCAAAAAACCATTCATTCTCATTCTCCCAAAAAATGGACTCGTGCAAATAATAAAGATAATATAGAGCTAGTAATAATGTACTAAGTCTAAGAAAGTGCAGAGCACATAAAGTTTTACAAAAAAAAAAAAGAAAGAGTGTTTGTCCGTTTCTCTCCAAAAGGGGATACAATAATCAAAATAGTCATATTTTGATCCAAGAGGCTACTCCGAACCATCGTCTTCAGAAACGTAGACCCCATCGTCATCGGAACTATCATCATCATCATCAGCACCCTCGCTGCCCTCTCCATCTGCATCCCCCTCCTCAGGATCCGGATCAGCAACAGGATCGTGGTAAACAATGGGATCATCACGGAAGAGCACGTGGACAGCAGGAATAGCCATGGTCTCGATCTCATAAGGATCACCAGAAGCATCACTCTCAAAGCTAGGAGGACTAGGTGGATGACGAGGAGCAGTCTTGGTCCTGGGCCTATGTGTATCATCAGCAGACATATTAGTATGAGCCCTCTTCCTGTCAGGCAAGCTAGGCGTAGAATCATCATCATCGGAGCTCCAAGCCAAGAACCGCTCCCTCCAGTAGCGTGCACTCCTCTCCAATTGCTCAATCATGTCCATGGATCCAGTGTAATAATGAGCAAAACTCCAATAAATGTCAGCCGAGACCTGGTACAACCAAGTAGAGGAAGAATCAGAAACCAGTCATGATAAAAGACAAGGGATTTAAACAGTTCAAAATAATAAGGGAAGAAAAGACAGTTGCTTACAGATCGGGTGCCCTCCGGAAGCTGAAAATATGGGTAAATCCTGCTAGTATCGAGAGGAGCTCGTCTCAAGTGGTCCCCATCCTGAAAGTCAACAAAAGGAGGAGGCAAGGGTGCGTCTGCAACATATCCAGTAGAGGGGCCTACGCCCTGGGCATCACGTCTCGGCGCCACCTGCGGAGACCTCAAACTGGTAGTCACGTAAGCTCCATAATCTCCATCCTCCTTAGTATAATTGAACGCAGCTTCCCCCTGGATCAAATCAGCCACATTCTCTAATTTCCGAGGAAACCATATATCAGCTGGAGGATCAACCGGGATCCTAGCAATGCTACCAGAGCCATGCTGTCTGTAAACTCGCTCTCCCAGATACAGTGCATCTCTAGACAAGCCCACCAGCAACTTGCGGCACTCAGTCAAATGTAAAGCATGTCCTAGATCAAGATCAGCATACCGGTCCACCCAGGGAAACAGGCTCAGACTCTCGGGGGTCCCCCGCAAACAAATCAATGTGTCAGAGTAAGAAGCCGTCACACGTCCCCTGGTGTCCGCTGTCCGAACCTTCTGCCGCGCATTTTTCACCCAGCGCCTCATGGCAAGAAACATAGTGGCCGGGTACGCCTCCTGAACCCGCCAGCATAGCAACCGATGACCTCATAGGCCCAAACCTGAGAAAAGAAGGATCAGAGCAAGTCAGATTGATAGCAAAAAAAAAGGACAGAAAGAAATGATATTCAAAGGATGGACTCATATTGGGAAATACCCCAAAAGCTAAATGGCAGCAGTTGAAGGACTTAGCCTCCCCCCTGCTGACATCGTCCAGAGCCAAGTACAGCTCAGCCAATCCTGCCTCTCCCCAGGACAATGTCCCAACAGCATCCCAATCTCTCAAAAGCTCCAACAGTAAAATCAAAGCGGAAGACGTGCCATTGATGAAAAACATGTTTGAAAAGCCAATCCACACAAAAGCCCTAGCCAATCTTAAAGCCCTCAGCCTATCCTCCTTAGTATCAGCCACATCAGCTGGATAATCTCTACTCTGCACAACAAGCTGACCGTGGAGCTCCCCTAGCTCATATCCGTTCCTCTTCTTGTCCTTGGGAACAAAACCTATCAGCTCTCTAAAGTAGGCCTCAGTGGGAGGCTGTGGATCATCCTCAAGGGCAGGCTCCTCTAAATACAACGACTCAGCAATGAAGGGAAGGCATGCGATAGCAACGAAGTCATACGGCGTGACCGTCGCCTCCCCCCAAGAAAAGTGGAAAGAGTGGGTAGTCTCCCACCAAAACTCCCGAAATGCCCTCACAAGCCCCGCACTCCGTTGAGTATCCCCGATGGCCTTCGCCATCTCAAAGAACCGACCCAGCCCTGCAGCATATATCAAGCCCTTAGGCGAATGCTCCAGCTCCTGACTGCCAGGCAAGAGATCCCACAGCCGACCTATAACCTCCGGTGAGCCTCGGGTCCGCAATTCCTGTAGGTAAACACGTCACATGTATGAATATTTCAAGTTTTCAAAAGAAGCGTGTCAATAAATGGTTGTAATTTGGCATTTCCCCTTTTCCAAGTAAAATTAGGGTTGAAGCATTTAACATGCACTCATGATTTCCCATAGCTCAGAATTATGCAACAGATTCAAGGCTTCGTAGATAAAGATTGAACAGTTTGGCAGAAAAGAAAAAAAATAATTCTCAATTCAGTGAAAAGCAAGGGTTATGGAATTACCGTATCTTTCTTCCCAGGTGCAGAAGTGTGTTCCTTGAGTTGGGGATAGAAATCTCCTCGCACCGCTTGAGGAATAAATGGCCTCTGATTCCTCTGTGCATTCTTCCTTCGAGTGGCCATTTGAGCTTGTTGAGGCCCTTTTTTCGTGGGACGTGGTCTAGGAGGCATGATTGCAAGTCAAGAACGAAATCAACACTCTAATTTCTCTTGATTTCACTCAAAATCGTGCAAATGGATGGCCTCTCCTCTCAAAACCGCTCGCCTACCTCTAAAATGTTTTTTCAAAAAAACAGTCGTGCAACATACTGTGCCTCTAGGCCCAAAATTTCCAACCCCCCCTGTGATATGATATTTTTCACCTTAACCCCTGAGGCATGCTTTGCAAGTTTTTCCCCCGCAGGTACAACAATCAAACTGAGCAAAACTCAAAGATTGCCCCTCAAAGCACAACCGAGATAAAGAATCCGTGTGTATTTGAATCTCCCCAGCAGTGCGCATCAAGATCAGTGGCCCTGCTGCTAAAGCACCAACAAGAGTCCTGTCCCTAGCAAGCAAAATCCCCGACTTACCAAGCAAAGCTCAAGACACATAAGTCAACCGTCAACAGAGACCGCCCCGCACTTAACAGCTACACTTATCCCCAGCAGCAATGGCATGAGTCCCTTCGACACCCACAAAGATCAGCAATGGCACGAGACCCTCCGACAGCCATAATTGTCAGTAGCAGTAGCATTAGTCCCTCCGACAGCTACAGGTAAGCACAACGCAGGTATGAAAGCACATCTTAGTCAATTACTTCCCTAAAAAGAATTAGTCAAGTCTCGGGTGACTCCCCCTCCAGTCAAAGTCTTGGGTGACTCTCCCTCCAGTCAAGTCTTGGGTGACTCCCCCTCCAGTCAAGTCTCGGGTGACTCCCCCTCCAGTCAAAGTCTCGGGTGACTCTCCCTCCAGTCAAGTCTTGGGTGACTCCCCCTCCAGTCAAGTCCCGGGTGACTCCCCCTCCAGTCAAAGTCTCGGGTGACTCCCCCTCCAGTCAAGTCTCGGGTGACTCCCCCTCCAGTCAAAGTCTAGGGTGAATCCCCCTCCAGTTAAGTCTCGGGTGACTCCCCCTCTAGTCAAAGTCTCGTGTGACTCCCCCTCCAGTCAAAGTCTCGGGTGACTCCCCCTCCAGTCAAGTCTTGGGTGACTCCCCCTCCAGTCAAGTCTCGGGTGACTCCCCCTCCAGTCAAAGTCTCGGGTGACTTTTTTTTTTGTTGTTTTTTTGCTTTTTCTTTTTTTTTTGTTGTTTTTTTTTTTTTGTTTTTTTGTTTTTTTTTTTGTTGTTTTTTTTGTTTTGTTTTTTTGTTTTGTTTTGTTTTTTTTTTTTTTTTTTTGTGCAACCCCGTTTTTTACCTAGGCCGCCCTTCTCGGGTTTTCAACCTAGTTGGGTATTACTCTTTTAGCACTCTTTTTTTTTTTTTTTTTTACGCGTAGTATCTGCGCGGCTTGTCACCATTCACCGGTGTACAAAGGGATTCCCGTCGAGGTCTGCGCAAGTTGCATGGCTCCTCCGGAGAAGATCTTACTCTCGGACGACATACGGCCCGACCCATACAGCTCCCATTTGCCGAGGGGTTGATACGGACCGGGGCTTTTCTTTCAAAACGAGATCACCTTCTCGGATCTCCCGATGCTTTACTTTCTTGTCGAAGGCTCTGGCCATTCTTCCTTGGTAGGCTCGGATGTATTCCATGGCCTTCAGTCGGCGTTCATCTAGTAGGGCCAATTCGTCATGGCGACTCTGAGCCATTCGACCTCGTTGATCTGGCTTTCCCGGCGGTATACCGGAGCGAGGGGATCTCTAGCTCGATTGGGAGTACGGCTTCCATTCGGTATGTGAGGGCAAAGGGTGTTTCCCCGGTTGCCGTTCGGCGATGTTCCGTAGCCCCGAGTGCCAGTGTAACTTCTCGGGCCAATCTACGCCTTGGACAGCCATTTTCCGGATGATATTTTCCGAGTCTTGTTTCTTTGCCTCGATGGCTCCGTTGGTTTGGGGCTGTAGGAGATGACTTGTGACGGGTTATTCGGAATTCGCGGCGGCTGTCGCATTCCCCTTCGAAGTGGGATCCATTATACGAAATGATTTCGGCTGGCAACCCGTATCTGCACATGATGTTTTCTTTGATGAAGAGGGCAACTTTCTTTGAGTTGAGGATTTTGTAGGACTTGGCTTCAACCCACTTGGTGAAATAATCCACGGCTACCGGGGACGAACTCGTGGCCGTATCTTGCTGATGGTGTGATTTTGCCTATGACATCAATTCCCCAAGTGACAAAAGACCAAGGGGTTGTCATGCGGTATAACTCGTGAGGAGGCAAGTGATTAAGATTTGAGTATCGGCGACATTTGTCACAGCTTTTGACAAAGCTGGATGCGATCGGCTTCCATGGAGATCCAAAATACCCCATTCTCGCATGATTTGCATCGAGCTCGAGCATTCATGTGAGGGCCGCGAGTACCACAATGTATTTCTTTCATGAGTTCGGTAGCCTCTTGTTTGCCGATACATCGCGGGAGGGGGCCTTGATAACGCTTTTTGTATAACATGTTTCCCAAAAGAACATAATGGGAGGCGAGTCGTTTCGTGGCCGAGAGACTTTTCGCTTTGATTCCTTCTTTATATTCCCCATCTTCATTTTTGAAAGAGGCCTCGCCATCCTTCGTACTTGGTAAATGCTGAGTGTACCAGGGATCATTGATCGGTTCGGCTTCCGCTTCAATTTCGAAGCAATAGGCGGGGTTTTCTCTTCTCCCGGCTACGAATGGTTTAACAGACTTTCCTTCGGGTATTTCGACAAGAGAGGCTAGTGTAGCAGAGCATCTCGCGAACCTGTTTCGGTCTCTTGGCGAGGTAATGAAAGCCGATTTCTTTGAATTGAGCCACTAGTTCTTCCATGTAAGCATGATACTTCGCAAACCCGGATCCACGGTCTTCCATTTGTTAGAGACCTGATTGATGATGAGGGCAGAGTCACCATACACCTCCAATTCCTTGATATTTCTTTCAAGGGCGGCTTCCAACCCGGCTATGCAAGCTTCATATTCGCCGTTGTTGGTGACTTCGGTTCTTTACCGCTATGGGGTGTGTTCGTCGCAGGGATCGACCGTAAGCATTCCTATCCCGTTCCCCTTTTGTTTGACGCCCGTCGAAGAAGAGTTGCCGCCGATTTTCTCCTTCTAGAGCGAAGATTCCATCATCGGGAAATTGAGGTTCAGTCCTCGGGACTCATCACTTGGGAAATCGGCCAAATGTTCTCGCCATTATGCGTCCTTTTACGATTTCCTTGAAACATAAGTGATGTCATATTCGGCCAAAAAGAACGACCATTTTGCCAACCTCATGGAGATGGAAGGCTTGTCGAACGTATATTTGATGGGGTCTATTCTTGAGACAAGATGTATCGGGTGAGACTGCATGTAGTGTTTCAACTTTCCCACTACCTGCACCAAACCTCGCGCAAGTCTTCTCGCAAGCGTAGTAATTGAGTTCGCTTCCTTGGAGCTTTCTCGCTACGAAATAGATGGCGTTTTCGACTTTGGAATCTTTCTTCTCTTGAGCTAGCATAGCCCCAATTGCCGTATCTCGTGACAGCTAGATATAGCAAGAGTGGCTTTTGCCGATGTGGTGGGCGAGAGAATCGGAGGATTCACAAGGTATGCCTTGATCAGGGTCCATTCTCGTGTAGGCATTTTTCTTCATCAACTTGAAGATCGGCTCGCATCGAGGTCACCGATTTATAAAGCGGCTTATGTATTGCGCCTTCCCATGAAGGATTTCACTTCGTCGTTGTCCGGTGGCTTCATTTCAACTATCGCCTTGATTTTCTGGGATCTACTTCGATTCCCGTTCGTCACCATATATCCTAGCACCTTACCTCGTCTTACACCGAAGGTGCACTTGGCCGGATTCGCCTCATCTTGTGGTCTCGAGGCGGCCCAAGAATTTTCTCAAATCAACAAAGTGCCGCCATCTCGATCCTCTGGAATGTATTATCATGTCATCCACATAGACCTCAATTTCTTTGTGGATCATGTCATGGAACAGAGCCGTAGCCGCCCTTTGGTACGTAGCCCCAAAGATTCTTTAGTCCGAACGGCATGACCGTGTAGCAAGAGGTGCCCCAAGGGGTTGTGAAGGCTGTTTTGGCTTGATCTTCTTCTGCCATTTTGATTTGGTTGTAGCCGGCAAAACCGTCGACGAAGGATTTGACTTCATGGTTGGCCATGGAATCTACCAAAATGTCGATGTTTCGTGTGGGGAAATCGTCTTTGGACCGGCTTTGTTCAAGTCTCTCGAAGTCTACGCAAGACCGGATCTTTCCGTTGGCCTTGGTTACCGTTACTATGTTGGAAAGCCATGTAGGGTATTCAATGACCCCGATGAACCCCGCCCCGAGCATCTTTTCTATCTCCTCTTTCACTTGTAGGGACCATTCGGGCTTAATTCTTCTTAGCTTCGCTTTACCGGCTTGACTTCTGGATCGAGCGGTATTCGGTGCTCAACTATGGAAGGATCGAGGCCTCGGCATATCTTTATAGGACCATGCGAACACATCCACGAATTCTTTTAGCACTCAATTAGGGCATCCCTTTCAGCCCCTTCGAAGAAACTACCAATCTGCGTCTCTTTAGGCTCTTCCAGCTCCCAAATTCACACTTGTCAAAATCTCTTCGGCAGCTTGGGCTCGTTTTCCTCTTTCCTGACAACCCGCTTAAAGATTTCTTTGATATATTGTTCATTTAATGTGTCTCGCTTCTTCATCTAGCGAATCGTTATTAACTGTTTTTAGATTATTAGTTAATTCATCATTAGTTAAAGTTGCAATTAAGGGATACTCGAAAGGTTCGTCATTTCATTGAGAATAAGAGGGAATACAAGATTGGCTACAATTTCGCGGTCTTCGTGCGTGAGGCCATCGGACGATTCGGAAGACTCAAACTCAACAATGAGAGACTCCTGAGGACTTTACAAAGGTTGACACGAAAGGACGGGGACCAATCCAAGCTTGGTGATCATTTCCTCTTTGGTCGCGGACGGGCCCGAGAGAGTTTCCTAATTCTTTAGCGGCATCGCCTGCCCGGTGGCTTCACAACTCGGGAAAGGCATGGTCTCTGTGCTCCCTCTTCGCCGTTGCTATCATCTCTTTGTCTCGAACCAGAATCAATTGTGTTTGGCGTCCGAAAGCCGAGCATGTGGATGTAGGGATCTTCCTCAATCCCGGGATTTCCATTTCGTCACAATCCGACCGCTCAATCCGTATGTAAGGACGTATTGCGTCTCGGTGTGCCGCTAGAAAAATCTCATGTCCCATACTCGAGCGGAAAGGCTCGTAGTTCAAGCAAGGAGGACGTCCCACACGACGTTCATAGATTCGAGCCGAGTCCGTCGGTGTTTGTCGACTTTTATCATGAAAATCTCCTCGCCCGGCGAGGCCAAAGAATAGGTTTGCGGAATGCCGACAAATCTCGTGATTGAGGACCGGGACTTGTGTGCCTGTATCATGGCGGTGTTCAGCGTTTCCTTCCAAAGTGTGCTCCAAGTGTTGGAAATAGCAATTAAATTTGATGAATCGAACTTCTTCTGAGTCTCCGCTCGCTTGAGTGTGTTGACATAGTTGGCATCGCCGGATTCCAAAGGATGCCGGCGAGACTTGCCTCTTGAAGGATGTAGCCCCGTGTTTGATCGTGGGCGTTCTTGGCTATTGTTTCACCTTCTGTTCCCTATGAGGAAACTGTCACCCTTATGACTTCAAGGTCTCCTCGCCGGTTGATGAATTTGACGCATTGGTGGAGGGTGGAGGCTATGGCTTTCATGTGATGCAACCAAGGACGCCCTAGTAGGGCTGTGAACTCGGAGGATATCCATTACATGGAACTTTGCGGGCACCATTTGGGTTTCGTACTGCAGTTCCAGAGTCACCGTCCCTGCATGGGACGAGACGAACCGTCGTAGGCCTTGACAAACCGGGTAGATGGGATCACACGCCTTTCATTTATGCGGAGGGCCCTCATCATGCCGAGGAAGGACGTTTACCGATGATCCATTGTCCACTAATACCCCAGGAGTGATATGGTGTTGAGCCGAATGGTGATGTACAAAGCTTCATTGTGTTGGGAGACATCTCTTGGCAAATCTTCATCGCAGAAGGTGATCATACTCCCATATAGGTGAGGATCATAGATTTGGTCCTTGTCTCGGGATAGAGAGTCATCAAGCCGGTCACTTCGTGCTTTTTCTTGCGAGGTAGAGCCTTTGCCGAAGCCCCGGGTTATACGGATGCCTTTTGTGGCGGTTGCCATCTCCAATCAACATGTTGATTGAGTGGGAGCGCCAGATCAGCGTCGGTTTTTCTTCATCGGTGTATATTCGAGTGCCGGACAAACCGGAACCTTGGCGACTCCCGAGGGGGTTGGACTTACGTTGTAGTACTGCGGTATCCGAAGGTCTCAATTCCGTCGTTGGCGAGGCTTTTCTCGCTCTTTTACCCCTATTTGCTTTGGGGAAGACCGACCGGAGTAGAGTACATAATAATCAAATCCCCTGCATGGCTCCCCGAGCGTTCCCACACCGTTATCACCGGCCTCAAATCTCTCCTTCAATTTTCCGGGAGGAAATTTTCTTTTTCTTAGGAGGACGGTCCTCGTGTATCCAGTCCCGATAGTCCCTTTCAAGGCAATCGGGACAGTCACAAATATCCCACCAAATGTGTTCTACTACTGGTGGCGGATTTGGGGCCTCGTGTTGAGCGGTGCTGGAATGACTTTGGGTGGAACTGGTCCGGGGGGATCCGCTGCTGGGCTCATCTGGTAGCGAGTGATTGGACTCTGCCGGATAATGAGAGATATTGAGGTCCCGGGGAACAGGCATATGTTTGTCCTTCGTGGTAGCCCCGCCGGTTGGGATATTGTTAAGGTCCCGAAGTGGCGTGTGGCCTCTTCAATCCAGCCCGCTGTCCGTTTCCGCGTTCTTCCAGGGCTTTGATGGCTGACCATATTTCTTCAACTGTTCCCTCGATTTTCATCACTCAGCCGATATTTGTGGGATCATCACTTTGAGAGGGGACAACCGATAGTATACCGAACTCTTTCGTCCCCGACCGCCGTTTGGGGGCCAGCTGCCCTGTAAGTCGGCGGGCAGAGTCCCGGCGGTGGAAACATAGGAATCTTGGGGTAGCATTTTGATGTATCCGGACTATTAAGAAGAGGAGGAGAACCCTCTTCCTTCTTTGCGGTAAAAGTGCCATCGGAATTGAGACTCGATAGTCAAACCATGACTTGCGACTACCCCCGCAGGTCATCAATTTGAGCCTCATGTCGAAGTCTCATCTGTTCTACCAACTGGATCCAATCCGGTCCGTCGAAAGGATTTTGGAGGACGGAGCAACGTTATCCCCATCATTACCGGCCGATGCGTACATTCTGAAACCCGGAGTCGGAACAAACGGTGAAGCCGACGACGCGCTTGACTCTTCCCAACCGATCAAACGGTGACCCGGTGCCCGAAACCAAGCTTTGTGCGGAGTCATGGGGAAAGGACACGAAGGTTCGATGTCCTGGGAATGGAAGGAGGGTAGGTGTTTGGGCTTTTTGGCTCATGCAACATGCAGTTATTTGTTCACATTTACTTAAAACATGTTTTATTAATCTAATCGGTTGGAAAAGATTGCTCTTCTTTTTCGCAAACTACTCTAGATATCGGATCGCTGGGCCCCGCTCACTACGTCTATAAGCCCCTCGTATTCCACCCGTATTTCGACCTCCCAGGGTGGACAGCCCTGCGAGGGTCCTATAGGGTAAGCGGGTCCCACCGACCGAAAGAAAACGATCCTAAAAGTCGGCGGGTAATCGAGTCTTAACGAGCATTCGATGTAAATTACGGACAAAGCTGACGTCAAAAGTCAAGATCATGTCCGAGGGCTCGACGAAAAGTCGGCATGATTTGGACTGATAAGCGTCCACGATTGATCTTGATTTGTCGTCAGTTAAGCCGTAATTAGGCATGGAATATTCATTAATCCTTGATGACTCGTCAATGCTTTGGGAGTCAGTGTATAATTTGTGCCAGCCGAGCCGAAGTCAAGGCGCCGTCAATATCTTGGTCAAAGTCTGCGGCGGAAAACCGGCGTAACTTCGACCGATTAGGGACCCCGAAAGATATTGAGTCGGTATGCCGACAAAGGCTTGAAAGGAAAGGTCTATACACGGACAGGGCATGACACAGTACGACTAAAAACCAACCGGGTCTCGGACAAAGTGTGTCACGGACAAGTGCATGGTCGACACGAGGCTCCATGGGATGTTTGGGTAGTCCTGTGCTCATCCGAGAGGCGTAATAAGACCAAACGGACCGCGACAAGGATTTCCCCGGGTTAAGGACGTAGTGTGTAGTGTACGGTCACGTGCGCGTAGTGTGCAAGCAGTCTATATTCTTTTTCTGAGTAAAATAGAGATTTTTTTTTATGTGTCTTAAAAATATGATGCATGATTTTTTTTTTTGAAAATTTTCTTTTTTTTTTTTGAAAATCCTTTTTTTTTTTGAAAATTTTAATGAGCACATAAGCACGTAAGCACGAAAATTCCGACAGTTAGGGACATTATTCCGACAGTCAAAATTTTGACTTTCTCCGAGGCGGCCAAAACAACACGAAAACTGTGCAAAAATCAACACACACACAAAAATGATTTTCAAAGCCGGGACGGAAGCTTGACCCTCAAAAGCCTTTTTTTTTTTAAACGGTGATACCGGTACGTGGGATTGTTAAACCACAATTTATCCCCGACTCGTGTTAGGAGGCGATAACGGGAAGTTTAATGGTTTCCACCAATATACCAAGTATCATTTTTTTTAAAAAAAAAGCTTAGTCCCCAGCGGAGTCGCCACTGTGATGATGTGTGATTGGTGTCGAAAATTTTCCCATTTTTGTTTGAAAAAATCAACGAAACGGAGTCGCCACGCCATTTTAATTTTGAGGGCCAAAACTTTGAAAAAAACCCGAGATCAGAGATTTAGGTTCGGAGGTCATGTTACACGCCGGGAAGGACGTTAGTGTGCACCCGGAATGCCTCGTAAAACGAGTCTTCCAAGCTGAAAATCATTTGTGTGTGTGTGTGTGTGTGTTTTGGCCAAAATACTTTGAAACTCAGAAAAGTAAAAATAGGGATATCTTTTCAAGACTTTAAACTGATTCCATGATTTTTTGGAAGATTTTTGGATTGAGATTTGGTACTCAAAAGACCTTTTGAAGTTGAGAGCCATTTCTGCCAGAATGAAAAAGGCAGTGGACCTTTGATTTTGAAAGGGATTCAAGGGTCTTAAAACTTCATAATCTGGATAAACTCAGAGAATGAAAGTTGTTCTAGATACCTTAGATAAGATTTGTACGAAGGAATTTTTCATTTTGGAGAAGATTTGAGGGGTCAAAACCTTCTGGAAACCTCAGATATGAGATCTGGATTCCCAGAAGCTGATGAACTAGCCTCTGAAAGAAAATTTGAAAAGAGGAGTTTTACTCACCCAAAAAATAAAGTAAAAATATTTCTGGAAAGCCCTGGATGTTGGCTACAAAAAGTGTTTTGTAGTCAACATCAAATTCCAAGTTCATCTGTGTCCAAAAATTAAGACAATGGACTGAGGTCTGGGAAAATTGCTACTGGACAGCAACTTCCCAAGAGAGAAAATGTGATTTTAAGGGGGGTTTTGCATCCATGATTGTCCCCATTTCCCTAGGTTTTGGTTAGTGATCACTAGACATTTTAGTGGTGAATCAACTATACCAAACCATCCTTGGGGTACATTAGGACTAAGCATTTCATTTGCTTGGGAAGGGGATTTTTATCCTTTGAAAATGAGATTTTATGCTTGAAAATGGTTTTTAGGGCTTTGAAAATGAGTTTTCTTTGCAAGAAAGTAAGAGAACTTGAAAATAATTTTGATCTTTGTAGAAGATCATCCATGGAGATGGTCTTCCATGGTGATCTTCTTAGATCTAGAGCAAGAAGATGAAAGAACTACATTTTGTAGTTTGCAAATGCATGCATGGTTGAGATTTAGGGTTAGGAGAAGGAGGGTTTACCAATCTTCCTTGTGTTCTTGAGTGTTTGGCTTGTATGTATGAGTGTTTAGGGCTTTAATATGAGAGTAAGTGGATGAGTATGAATTGGGAAAGATTGGAGAGAAAATGGTGACAATTCAAGTGAATTCTCACTGTTTTCTCTCTATATTTCGCCAGAGGTTCGGTGCAAAATGTGTTGTGGCTCCTTATTTTTGTGACTGGAGGGCTCAATTTATAGCCCTCCTGAGATGACAAACTCATCCGCGCGGATGGGAACCCTCAGCGTGCACTGTTCATTAAATGCAGCTCCAGCTTTGGACAAGAGGAATATTTCTTTTTGAAATTCAAATTAAGCAACCAGTTTATCTTTCCAGCATTTCTATTTATGGTTTTCTTCTTTTGTTTTTCTTTTTTGAGATTCTTTTTAAGGTTTAACCTTAAATAACAATGCCCATTTTACCCTTACTTTGTTAGAAAAGTTAGGATTGTTAGGAATTGTTAGAAATGTTATAACTTTCGTTAATTTTCTAACGAAAATTCTAACAAGCTCAAATTGGAGCACTTACAACCGTGCATATTTTTTGAAAAGCGTCAGTTAATTACAAAAATGCCATCGCGCATGATTTAAAAACATGTACTCCCTCCGTCCCACGTGAATGCAAACTTATTTCCATTTTGGTCTGTTCCACGTGAATGCAAACTGTCCAAAATGGAAATAAATTTATTATTTTATATTCACCCACTACAAGAAAATGGGGTAGGGTACCCTACCCCACCCACTCATTCTCTCTCTTCATTTTCCATCATACAATTTATTCAACCAACCTACTATTAACTCCACTCATTCTCTCTCTTCATTTCCTATCACACATTTTCATTATCTTAATAATATTTCTTAATTATTGTGCCCGAAAAAATGGTTCACAATGACGTGGGACGGAGGGAGTATTTTCTAACCCTTTGAAAAACTCATTTTCCCAAGATTTTGTGAAAAAACAAAACCATATAGCAATAAATACGAATTAGAAAAGTCAGCCTTATATTTAAACAAGGCCATAACTTAGTTTTTTTTTTTTTTACATTGTAATTTTTTTTTTAGTATTTTTCTTGGGCAATTGACAATTTAGGGAATGATATCATAGGAGGGTCTTTCAAGCGAATTTTGAAATTATTTTATGGCCATATCCGGGCTTCAAATGTAATTTTTTGGTCAGTTAATAGCTTTTTAACGGAATTCGTTAAAAAAACCTGTTAATTCCATGTGCCATGCACGTGATTAACATATTGGTTCAAATTGAAGTTGATTTCTTTTTAACAGGTTTAATGAAAATTCCAAAATTAAACGGGTAGAAGGTTAAGGCTCCGATTGTTTAGTGTAAAACATTTTCCGGAAAATGATTTCCTGCAAAAATTTTTCAAAAAATGAAAATATTTTCCGGAAAATGAGATAAACATGTTTAGCGTAAAATATTTTCTCAATTTTTCGGTGCGAAACAAACACCGGAAAATGGGAAAAATGTTTTCCGGAAAATATTTTCCCCTAAACAAACGGAGCCTAAGTTTGTTTTTGAAATATTAAATATACTGAAATTAAAACTAAATATTTTATTTTTTGAAGAATATATTTTTATGCATATTTGTAATAAATTAAAATTTTAAAATGAATACAAATATAATTATCTTATTAATTACTTCATCCATCCTAAAATAAATATCCGATTTTTAAGAAAAATTAGTGTTGATCAAAAGCAAATTAAAACTTTTTTTTAGGTATTCATTTGGGTAGGAGTAAGTATTACATTAGCAACAAAAAAAAATTAAAAAAAATAAATGAATAAGAAAATTAAAAATATTTTTACCAAAAAAAAAAGAAAAAAATTCACCTACATATTCCCCCCACCCATTACATTTTTTTTCCAAATCCATACCCCTTCCACAGTTCCACCCCGTCTTCATCCCCTCATTTTACAAAAAAAAAAAAAAAACCATCTTCTCTCCAGCCACCCTACCCTTCCCCACCGCCTCCTTCCATCTCCCAACACTTTGGAACCTCCACCACCTCTCCCCTTGCCCCTTAAGTGAAAACACAACCCACCCATCCGTCTGCCGCCGACAATCTTTTAATTTCACCCGTCATAGATTTAAATTTGAAATAAGTGACAGCGTAAAGATCATGTGACTTTATTAGTTTTGATTTTGAATTTGGATTTTCAAGCCCTGAATTTGGTGATGGCTTTCTGTTGGTGGGGTTGTGGCTTTATGTTGATGGTGGTGAAGGATGAGGCGGTGATGTTGGTTGTTTTGTGTTTGTTATAACAGATCTATGTAAAAGATAGAAAATAAATCAATCACAGAACACAACGATATATGTGGTTCACCAACTTGGCTACGTCCACGGGCAGAGGGTAAGAATATTATTATCAACTGGCAATCACCAAATACAATCTCTTATCTAATGCATGAACTTCTTGATCACAAGAATAAACAACCGTGCAAACCCTAGATCTAGAGAAACAAAGAGACAAGAAAACCCTTGGAACTCCTATAATTATTGATCTCTATAATACTAGGAATTACAAAATAAAAAACTGCTAGGGAATATGGATTATTTATACTGCCTATTCTTAACCCTGCATGATTTTTAAACCCTTAACAAAATTATCGCTGATCAGATCCATACCAGGGTACCACGAGATCACCCCAAAAGGAGCGCGCGATCGCGCTCTTTGGACAGTAACTCCGCACGATCTCCCCCTTGGCTAGGCGCGATCGCCCCCTTCGGTCAGTCACAGATATTACTGATTTGCCATTTGTTCGATCCCATAATTTGTTACAAAGTTAGATAGTATCAAAACCAACAATGTTAATGATGGTGGGTTTATGTTGATAGTGGTGTATGGACGGCATGTGGTAGGTTTGTGTTTATGATGGTGTGTGGTGCCAAAGGTGGTGGATGGTGAATGTGAATGGTAGTGATGGGGACACTACAAGGAAAAACGATTTTAGCTACGGCAAATTCCGTAGTTAAAATGAAGATTCTGTAGTTAAATCGTGTTTAGCTACGGATTTGTTCCGTAGCTATTCCGTGGATGCAGGTTCATCGCTAAATTGGGCGTCGCTGTTTTAGAGACGGATATGTTCGTCTCTAATTTAGAGACAGATATGGCCGTCCTTAAATTAGAGACAGATATGTCCGTCTCTAAATTAGAGACAGATATGATCGTCGACGGATTAGCGACAGATTTTTCGTCTCTATTTAAATTCTCGTTTTATTTTCGAAGCATTTTAGCGACGGATATTTCCGTCGCTAAATTGATATTTTTTTTAAAAAAATTATATATATATTTAAAAATATATATTAAATCAGTCCCTTAGCTTTTTTTATTTTCAAACCAGTCCCTTAACTTTTATTATTTTCATATCAGCCCCTTAACTTTTCTTATTATCAAATCAGTCCCCTAAATTTCTTTTATACTCAAATAGTCCTCACAAACTTCCACCACCAATAACCACCAACAACCACCGGCGACCACAATCAACCACCGAATCTGAAAAAATAAAAATTACCATACTAGGTTTCCAAAATTTTGAATCTTTACAAAATCACCAAAAAAATCAAAATCAAAATCCAACCAAACCGAAATCTGAGTTTCCAAGACAAAATCGAAATCAAAACACCCAAATCTGGGTTTATAAATCTCAAGCAAACCCAAAAGAATTCAGATCCGGATTTTGATTTAGATCGAGAGAGAGAGAGAGAGAGAGAGAGAGAGATAGAGAGAGAGAGAGAGAGAGAGAGAGAGAGAGTTTACAACTGACCAACACCACAACCATTGACAAATTGAACAGCCATAGCCATCGCCGGAAATCCTTTGCTTCAAATGCTCTTTTCGGATTGATAATGTCGCCGGCCGGAAAATAGAGAGGGAGAGGGAGGCGTATTGTGAGTGACGGAGGGCGAATGAAATGGAGAGAGAGAGAGAGTGACGGAGGGCGAAGGTGTCTGTAGCTGTGGTGGCGTCGGAGGGCAACGGCGGAGGCTGTAGGAGACGGTGAGGGAGCTGAGGGAAATGAGAGAGAGAGAGAAAACGGTGGGTCTGTAATTTGAAACTGAGGAGAGAGAGAGAGAAATGAGGAGAGAAATAGGGAGAGGGAGTGATTGTTTTTGTTTGGAATATTTTGGGCCGTTTGATTTAAGGTATTGAATGGTCGGATCTTGATTTGGCCCATAATCCGCGTGAAATTTTGAAATCCAATCAAACAATGCCACATCACGTACTTATATTTATTTCACACTATATTATACACTAACTAAAATATTTATGTCTAATATTAAGAATAATAATATTTATTATTAATAATATTTATTAATAAATTTTAATTATATAATTAATTAATTAATATTAATATTAATTATATAATCAGTAATAATATTATTAATAATAATTAGAAATTTTTATTATTTTTTATTGAATAGAAAAAAATATTTTAGATTTTTTTTATTACTGAAATTTACAAAAAGTTATCTAAAATATTTACATGCTTTTATTTGATTTACCCAAAATTTTAGTTATAGTAATATACCTAATATCAAGAATAATAACATTATCATATAATTAGTAATAATACTTAATAATAAGACTAATAATGATGTTATTGTTAATTATTCAATTATATAATTGAATATATTAATAATTATTATTATATAATTAATAATAATATTAATAATAACTAGTAATAATACATAACATCAAAAATAATAATTTTATTAATTAATAATAATATTCATTAATTTAATTATTTTAAATTTATTAATAATAATTTAATAATTTAGACTTCAAAGAAATATTAATATACCTAAGTAATAATTGATATTAATAAATTATAAAAAAATACTTATTAATAATAACAATAATTTAATCTTTAAAGAAAATAGTAATTAGTAATAATACTTAATAATAAGACTAATAATGAAGTTATTGTTAATTATTCAATTATATAATTGAATATATTAGTAATTATTACTCCCTCCGTCCCAGCCCAGTGTAAACTTTTGGTCAACTTTGACCAACTTTGACCAATAGTTTAAGGCCATATTAATGATCTTAATAAAAATCCAAAAAATATTATTGTTAATATTATTAAGCGTGATACAATAACAAATTTTTAAATTTTTATTAGGATCATTATTATGGCCTTAAATTATTGGTCAAAGTTGGTCAAAGTTGACCAAAAGTTTACACTGGGCTGGGACGGAGGGAGTATTATATAATTAATAATAATATTAATAATAACTAGTAATAATACATAATATCAAAAATAATAATGTTATTAATTAATAATAATACTCATTAATTTAATTATTTTAAATTTATTAATAATAATTTAATAATTTAAACTTCTAAGAAATATTAATATACCTAAGTCGTATACCTATACCTTATACCCTATACCCTAAATTCTAAGTCATATACCTTTACCTTATTCCTTATACCCTAAACCCTAACTCGTAAACCTATACATTATATACCTTATACCCTAAACCCTAAACCCTATACCCTAAACCTTAACCCCTAAACCTTAAGGTTTAGGGTATAGGGGTTAGGGTATAGGGTTTAGGGGTTAGGGTTCAAGGCATAGGGTTTAGGGTTTAGAGTATAAGGTATAAGGTTTAAGGGTTAGGGTTAAGGTATAGGGTTTAGGGTTTAGGGCTTATAGTTTAGGGTTTAGGATTTAGGGCTCAGAGTTAGGGGTATAGGGTTTAGGGTATAGGGTATAGGGTTTAGGGTTTAGGGTATAAGGTTTAGGATATAGGGGTTAGGGTTTAGGGTTTAGGATATAGGGTATAGGGTTTAGAGTATAAGGTTTAGGGTATAGGGGTTAGGGTTTAGGGTTTAGAGTTTAGGGTTTAGGGTTTAGGGCTTATAGTTTAGGGTTTAGGGTTTGGGGTTTAGGGTTTAAACCCTAAACCCTAAACTCTAAACCCTAAACCCTAAACCCTAACCCCTATACCCTAAACCCTAAACCCTATACCCTAACCCCTAAACCCTAAACCCTATACCTTATACTCTATACCCTATACCCTAACCCTTATACATTATACCCTATACCCTAACCCCTAAACCCTAAATCCTATACCCTATACCCTAAATCCTAAACCCTATACCCTAAATCCTAAACCCTAAATCCTATACCCTATACCCTAAATCCTATACCTTATACCTTAAACCCTAAACCCTAAACTCTAAACCCTAAACCCTATACCCTTATACATTATACCCTATACCCTAAACCTATGCCATAAACCCTATACCCTATACCCTAAACCTTATACCCTAAATCCTAAACCCTAACCCATAAACCCTATATAGAAGAAAAGTCAAAAGAGGGACGGACTACCCTATATGTATTTTTTATTTCTTTTTTAATTTTTTATTGACTAGAAAACAATATTTTAGCCTTTGTTAATTAGTGGTTTTTTTAGAAAAAGTTATATAAAAAAAGATAGAAAAAAAACTAAACAAATGAAAGTATATAGAAGAAAAGTCAAAAGAGGGACGGAATACCCTATATTTATTTTTTATTTTTTTTAAAAAAAATTTTATTGACTAGAAAACAATATTTTAGCCTTTATTAATTAGTGGTTTTTTTTTTAGAAAAAGTTATATAAAAAAAGATAGAAAAAAACTAAACAAATGAAAGTATATAGAAGAAAAGTCAAAAGAGGGACGGACTACCCTATATGTATTTTTTAGTTTTGTAAATTTTTATTGACTAGAAAAAAATATTTTAGCCTTTGTTAATTAGTTTTTTTTTAGAAAAAGTTATATAAAAAAAGATAGAAAAAAAAACTAAACAAATGAAAGTATATAGAAGAAAAGTCAAAAGAGGAACGGACTACCCTATATTTATTTTTTATTTTTTAAAAATTTTTTATTGAATAGAAAATAATATTTTAGCCTTTGTTATTTAGTGATTTTTTTTAGAAAAAGTTATATAAAAAAAGATAGAAAAAAACTAAACAAATGAAAGTATATAGAAGAAAAGTCAAAAGAGGGACATACTATCCTATATTTATGTTTTATTTTTTTAAAAAAAATTATTGAATAGAAAATAATATTTTAGCCTTTGTTAATTAGTGATTTTTTTAGAAAAATTTATATAAAAAAAGATAGAAAAAAACTAAACAAATGAAAGTATATAGAAGAAAAGTCAAAAGAGGGACGGACTACCCTATATTTATTTTTATTTTTTAAAAAAATTTTATTGAATAGAAAATAATATTTTAGCCTTTGTTAATTAGTGATTTTTTTAGAAAAAATTTATATAAAAAAAGATAGGAAAAAACTAAACAAATGAAAGTATATAGAAGAAAAGTCAAAAGAGGGACGGACTACCCGATATTTATTTTTTATTTTTTTAAAATTTTTTATTGACTAGAAAACAATATTTTAGCCTTTGTTAATTAGTGGTTTTTTTATAAAAAGTTATATAAAAAAAGATAGAAAAAAACTAAACAAATGAAAGTATATAGTAGAAAAGTCAAAAGAGGGACGGACTACCCTATATGTATTTTTTATTTTTTTTTAATTTTTTATTGACTAGAAGAAAATATTTTAGCCTTTGTTAATTAGTAGTTTTTTTAGAAAAAGTTATATAAAAAAAGATAGAAAAAAACTAAACAAATGAAAGTATATAGAAGAAAAGTCAAAAGAGGGACAGACTATCCTATATTTATTTTTTATTTTTTTAATAAAATTTTATTGACTAGAGAATAATTCGGTCTGCAAAGACTAATGTAGAATATCTATAGCTCGAATCAGTGAAGTACAGAGAGTAGATGTATACTTGGCGGGCAAGCCGATAAAACGATTGATCCCGATACAAAATCTTGAGCGACCAACTAGGAGTCTTCTCTATCCCTTCTATACTGAAAGAATGTGCGATGCCGCTCTCTCGGCTTGGTGGAGCAAGCGGAGGAGACCATACCCATGATCTCCGACCGGTATGAGTTGCTGACTTAACCTTATAGGACTGTAACAAGGCTTTCTCTACTCAATGTCCTAATCAATGTCCGAAAGTCTTTCTACACAGGGATAAGACCAGTATCTTTCAAAACATAGGAAGAAAGGTGCAAAGAGAGAGCGTCTAACTCTGTTGAAGTAGAAAGTAGCCTTTTTTAATTAGTTTTTTTTTTAGAAAAAGTTATATAAAAAAAGATAGAAAAAAACTAAACAAATGAAAGTATATAGAAGAAAAGTCAAAAGAGGGACGGACTACCATATATGTATTATTTATTTTTTTAAAAAAATTATTATTGACTAGAAAACAATATTTTAGCCTTTGTTAATTAGTGATTTTTTTTAGAAAAAGTTATATAAAAAAAGATAGAAAAAAACTAAACAAATGAAAGTATATAGAAGAAAAGTCAAATTTAGAGACAGATACCAAATCTGTCTCTAAAGTTTAGAGACGGATTCTGAATCTGTCTCTATTTTAGAGACGAATTCTGAATCTGTCTCTATTTTAGAGACACTACTAGAATCAGGCCTCTTACCGACGGACATTTCCGTCGGTAACTCTCCATATCCGTCGGTAAATGAACATTACCGACGGAAATAGTCCGTCGGATTCCGTCGGAAATAATTCGTTGGTAATACCGACGGACCATTTCCGTCGGTGATACCGGCGGATAGTCCGTCGGAAAATAGAAAATTCCGTCGGAAATTGTCCGTCGGAAAGCAGGTACGCCGGCCGGTTCGCCGGAGCCTTTGCCGGAGGTTACCGACGGACATTTCCGTCGGTAAATATTAAAATAATAAAATATTAAAAACACTTGCCGACGGTTAAATCCGTCGGAAAAATTCATATTTACCGGCGGATATGTCCGACGGTAATTTGAAACATTTCCGGCGAATATGTCCGTCTGTAAGCTGCAACTTTGTCGGCGGAAATTTCCGTCGGTAATTAATTTTTTTTTTTTGTGTTTTTGATTATTTACCGACGGAAATATCCGTCGGTAATTTGACCAGATTTTTTTTAAAAAAATTCTATTTTATTATTAAACCACCTGTAAACCTGTCAAACCTGTTTTAAACAAATCCCAACTTAAAAAAAAAAACACAAACAACCTACAAACAAGGGAAAACTGGGTAATGGGAAAGGGATAAGGGGTAATGGGAAAGGAAAAAGGGGAAGGGAAAATGTTTTGTTTGAACATCAAATAAAATGAAACTGTAATAACATCACATAGCGAAAGGGGAAAGGGGAAAGGGGAAAGGGGAAAAGGGGAAAAGGGGAAAAGGAAATTGTTTCGCTTGGGGAAAAGGGAAGGGAAAGGAAAAGGGAAACAAAATATATTTGTTTACATTACATGCCAGCCAAATAAAATGAATGTCAATCAACCACGACCCCGACCACGAGCGCTGCCGCTACCGCTATCGCTACCACCGCCACTACCACCGCCACTTCGCCTAAGGTATTGACCGACTGACTCATCAGAAGCGTTACCGCTATTACGTGGCTGTGGCTGTGGCTGTGATTGCAAATTCATGGTAGCCAAGTATTGTTGCATGCGCTGCTCAAGCTGTTGCTCCAATATACTCTGCACCTGGGCCTCTACCTGGGTGTGCATCTGGGTCTGCAATTGGGTCTGCACCTGGGCCTCCACCTGGGCCTGCACCTGGCTCTGGATCAGCTCCACTCGCCTCTCAACCTCTCTGTTGACCCGATCATCAAACGCTTCTTGATTCACATGATGTCTGCCGCCGGAGGAAGAAGATGAAAAGTATTGCGTAGTAGGGCTGCGGAATGGCATGTTAAAATACCCCGCACCATGTCCTCTGAATCCAGGCAAGCGGTCTCCCTTTGGTTGCTTGTGTGAGGACCCCGACCCGGAACCTACACGTGTCCCGAGTTGGAGCGTCCTCAAACTACTCCAAATTTCACTAACATTTAAAACTTTTAATTAAACTTCCAAATAAAAACATCATTAGCATTTCCATTTCAAAACAACTCCACTACTCTCCACACCGGAGGAAGAGTGGACCGACTTTGAAAATACTTAAACTATTTAGTTACAAAAGATATTGGTTTTAACGTAGAATGTAAAGTTTATAATTACAAACTCCCAAAAGGAAGTATAACAAAATACTTTCTACGCCAACCTAACGTACCCCGACAATACCCAAAGCTCACTGCCTCCTTTCCCGTCCTTACTTGGCCGGTCCTCCTGTCTCGGGATCTAAAAACATTAAAGGGAGAGGGGTGAGAATAAATCTCAGCAAGCTATTACGAATGCAAAGAATATGCCAAATAAATGCAACATATAGCAAGTCGCACATAACACATTGGAAAAGTCAGAAATACATTCCATTACCTTGGTTTACCTTTTCCCGTCCGAACGTGAGTCGTACAACATTGGGTATAATAATACTCCAATTATACAGTGAGTCGCTTAAGCAATACTCACGTCTTATAAGACCCGTTTTTCGTGGAACCAAATAAGACAAAGAGCAACTCTGTAAGGCTTTTGGCTCACTATGGATGCTATACCCCATCCTGTGGCCACAGGAGGGGACGGTCACAGATATAACATAATCCGATCACATTAGGTCACACTTCCATAATTGACCGTATTATGTTATACCCCCAATGTCAGCTGACTCACACATATCAAGCACATAATAGATACTTGAATAAAATCCACAAAAGGGATAACAATATATCAACATGGTAAAATATACTCATGTTCAACCAATATCATAGTGCAACATTTAATTAACACACTATGCATAATACAACAATGTATATGAACTCAATGTAAGCAAGGAAGTAGCATCAATCCATCCTACATGGTCATTATACAATAATACATAGCCTCTTTAAGGGTCTAAGTTGAATCTACCAAGTGGGGATCATAATTGTCTAGTTACCAAATTAGGTTAGCTAACGTTTTCCAAACAACATTTAAGGTACTTCTACTATTCCATTTTGATCACTTAGAATATCATTGTGAAGCCAAAGTATTCTACTTTAATCTAGGTTAAAGAGATTTCATTTCGATTCGAGTTTGATTAGGTTTGAATAGCTCTAAAGTTGATGTGAAAAACCAGACCAAGGCACGACTCGTGCCCCAGGGCACGACTCGTGCTCACTCCCTTAAGTCTCTCAGAACGATTGGACCTCCTAGGTACGACTCGTGGTCACGACTTGTCCAAGGGCACGACTCGTGCCATGGCACGATTCGTGCCTCGGCCCGTAAAGGGTGGTAACAGTGAAATCAACAACAATTTCCCCAAAATCCAAAGTTTCAACCAAAAGTCTTCTAAGTTATGAACCTAAAGAGCTTTTCCAACTTTGGTAACTTCATTCTACACATTTAACTCCTTGGAATCATGTCTTAACCCTAGATCAATCCAACATCCATAAACCATAATATTTCTATAAAACTAACAAGGTTCTCAATCATCACAATTAATAGAACAACCACAATAACATTTATATTCATGATCATTCAAGGAAAGAAAAGGGTCATAATAACTCACCTTTGCCAATACAAGAGTAAATGATGATTTTCTAGGCTTGATCAATTCCCTTGGATGAACTACTCACAAAAGGACACTTGGATTTGAAGTTGGACAAGAATTTCACTTGGTATGAGTTTGAGAGATGAAGGCTTTCTCTAAGCTCTTTCCATGGAGAAAATGAAAGAATGAAATGAGGAGGAGGAAGGGATGACTAGGGAAAGTATGGGAAGGGGAAAAGAGAGCATGGGGGGAGTATGGCTTGCTTTGACTTGGGAGGGGAATAGAGAGTAATTTAGGGAGGATGGTCCCCCCTCCCTAACCATCCTTCCAAGACTTTCACCAATTTCCTTTCATTATTTTCAAAGCATTTTAAATAAATATCCTCCTACTAAATTATTTATTCTACAATTTATTCATTTCCTATTATAATACTTCCTCAATGCTTTATTTTATTTCTTTAGAAATTCTAAGGGTCCAAAATTAATTTCCACCCAATTAATATTGATACAAGAATGTAAAGACATAAAATAGACACATAAGTTAATCATAAATATTAAAACACATTTTATGATATTTAAAAAAATTTAGTGCCTAGGGTTAGGGTCGTTACACTCACTCCCCCTTAAAGAAAATTCGTCCCGAATTTTAAAAGAAAACTTACTTGGATTTTCAAACAACCACGGGTATTTTGCTCTCATCTCCGACTCTAGCTCCCACGTCGCTTCCTCTACGGTGTGGTTCTTCCAAAGGACCTTCACTATAGGAATACTCTTAGACCTTAACTCCTTAACTTGGAACTCTAGGACTCTCAAGGGTTCCTCAACATAAGACATGTCCGCTTGGACATCCTCGGGGGGAGAACTCAAGACGTGGGAAGGATCATGACAATACTTCCTCAACATCGAGACATGGAAAATATCATGGAGTAAGGAACTAGACGGAGGTAAAGCCAAACGATAAGCCAAATCCCCAATCTTCTCTAAGATCTCAAACGGGCCAACGAACCTCGGAGCCAATTTACCCTTGTTACCAAACCTCTTGATTCCCGTCCTCGGAGAGACCTTCGAGAACACAAGGTCACCAACCTGAAAAGATAAATCTCGTCTTCTATTGTCGGCGTAGCTTTTCTGTCTACTCTGAGCCGTCTTCAATCTATCCCGAATCACCTTGATCTTCTCCGTAGAATCTCGAACCAAATCTGGGCCCCAAAGTCTCGCTTCACCAACCTCGTCCCAACACATCGGAGATCGACACTTCCTACCATACAACGCTTCATACGGAGCCATCTCAATACTAGACTGATAACTGTTGTTGTAGGCAAACTCCACTAAAGGTAGATGATCCTCCCATGACAATTGGAAATCCATCACACAAGCCCGTAACATATCCTCAAGTATCTGAATAGTTCTCTCGGACTGACCGTCGGTTTGAGGATGAAACGCCGTACTGAAACACAATTTAGAACCCAAGGCTTCATGCAATGCTCTCCAAAATCTAGATGTAAACCTCGGATCCCTGTCAGACACAATACTAACCGGAACCCCGTGAAGTCTTACAATCTCCTTCATGTACAACTGAGCTAACTTTTCTAACGAAAACTTGGTTGATACCGGAAGAAAATGAGCCGACTTTGTCAACCGATCCACAATAACCCAAATAGCATCCATCTTCTTCGCGGTGAGAGGCAAACCCGAAACAAAATCCATCGAAATTCCTTCCCATTTCCATTCCGGAATATCCAATGGTTGAAGTAGTCCCGCCGGTCTTTGATGTTCCGCCTTAATCTGTTGACAAGTTAAACACTTAGATACATAATCCGCTATTTCCCTCTTCATACCATTCCACCAATACCCACGCTTCAAGTCTTGATACATTTTGGTACTCCCCGGATGAATCGCAAACTTGGACTTATGGCCATCCTCTAAAACACGCTTCTTGATTTCCGGCGATGACGGAACGCAAATTCTCCCTTGGAAAGTTAAAATCCCATCTCTATTCAAAGCAAAATCCCCGGCTTTCCCATCTTGCACTTGATCTAAAATTTTCTTCAATTCCGGATCTCCTTGTTGAGCTTCTTTCAAATCTCCATACAATGTCGGAACGGCTCTAACATTCGCAATAATTACCTCACTCTTCAATTCTCGAGAACTCAAAGCTGTGACATACGCCTTTCGGCTAATCGCATCGGCCACCACATTGGCCTTCCCCGGATGATAGGAAATGACACAATCAAAATCCTTCAAGAACTCAAGCCATCTCCTTTGTCGGTTGTTCAACTCCTTTTGGGTAAATAGGTACTTCAAACTCTTATGAGTGAAAATCTCAAACTTCGCCCCATACAAGTAGTGTTTCCACTTATGCAACGCAAATACAATCGCCGCCAATTCCATATCATGAGTAGGGTAATTCTGTTCCGCCGGTGATAACTTCCTAGAGGCATACGCAATAACCTTCCCATTCTGCATGAGAACACAACCCAAACCCGCCTTCGAGGCATCACTATAGATCACAAAATTCTCACAACCATCCGGAAGGGTAAGAACAGGAGCCGTCGTCAACCTCTTCTTCAATTCATCAAAGCTTGCTTCACACTTGGAATCCCATACAAACGATACATCTTTCCGAGTCAACCTAGTCAACGGAGTCGCAATCCGAGAAAACCCTTCAATGAACCTCCGATAATACCCTGCCAAACCAAGAAAACTACGGACCTCGGTCACAGTCGAAGGTTGCTTCCAATTAACCACGGCTTCAATCTTTGAAGGATCCACGGAAATTCCCGAACTCGACACAACATGCCCCAAGAAAGAAATCTGCTCAAGCCAAAACTCGCACTTACTGAACTTGGCGTACAACTGCTTCTCACGAAGAACTGACAAAACAATCCTCAAATGATTTTCGTGCTCTTCTCGGGACTTAGAATACACAAGGATATCATCAATGAATACCACCACGAAACTATCAAGATAAGGCTTGAAAACACGGTTCATCATATCCATAAACACGGCTGGAGCATTAGTCAACCCAAAAGGCATCACAACAAACTCATAGTGACCATATCTAGTTCGGAAAGCTGTCTTGGCAATATCATCCGGCCTAATCTTCAACTGATGGTATCCGCTTCTCAAATCAAGCTTTGAGTAGATAACGGAACCTTGGAGTTGGTCAAACAAATCATCTATATGAGGAAGAGGATACTTATTCTTAATGGTGGCTTGGTTCAACAAACGATAGTCAATACACAATCGTAAGGTACCATCCTTCTTCCTAACAAATAAGACCGGTGCTCCCCACGGAGACACACTAGGACGAATAAAACCTCGGTCCAACAATTCTTGCAATTGGACCTTCAACTCTTTTAACTCGGCCGGAGCCATTCTATAGGGTGCTTTAGAGATAGGGGTGGTACCGGGCACTAAGTCAATACAAAACTCTACCTCACGATCCGGAGGCATAGAGTACTCACTAGAAAACACATCACTAAACTCATTCACAACCGGAACATGTGCTAACTCGGGAGACTTCTTATTGGAATCTACCACATAAGCTAAGTAACCCGCACACCCCTTAGATAGCATCTTTCTAGCTTTTAAGGCAGAAATAACATGTAAACCGAACATAGATTTATCGACATCAAATATAAAAGTAGGCACATCAGGCATAGCAAATGAGACTCGCTTCCTACGACAGTCTACCAAAGCATGGCACTGACTTAACCAATCCATACCAAGGATCACATCAAAATCACGGATTGGTAACTCGACCAAATCCACCGGCAATACATGCCCACATATAGTCACATCACAACCACGATATATCAAAGAAGATACAAGACACTCTCCCATAGGAGTAGAGACCTCCAATACATAAGGCATAGATTCAGGCAAGATATGCAATGAGAATGCAAAATGAGATGCCACAAATGAATGGGAAGACCCGGGATCTATAAGAATGCGGGCCTTAACTCCTGAGACAGGAACTATACCTCTAATGACGGCATTAGGATCGACCTCTCCTCGACCCAAAGCAAACACACGACCTTGGACTCTATCCTTAGGTTTCCCATCAACATCTCTCTTCACACCACTACCTTGTCCCCCAAATCCGGTACCCGGAGCTTGCTTATTCTGTAACTTGGGGCAATTCCTCCTAAAATGGCCTGCCGACCCACACTCCAAACACTTTCCTTGCTTGCTCCAACACTTGTCCTCCGAATGCCCTAACCTCTTGCAAAACCCACATGTTGCCCCAAACTGACCGGAAGTCGCACGATTTGTCGGAGCCGCCACATGACCTCCTCGATTCGCTCCCGGAGTAAATGTCCTCGGCTGCACCCTATTCTGTCCCGAACCTTGACCTTGGAATCTATTTCTGTTTCCGCCTTCATTCTTACCACGATGCTCCTCTATGTCATTCTCAATCCGATACGCCATATTCACTTGCTTGGAAGTTGGCGAAGTTATGCGTCAATAAGCGCTGAACTCAACCCTTAAACCCTTCACAAACCGGTAGACTCGCCTCTCCTCATCCGGCACCAAATGAGGACAATATCGGGCCAATTCGCGAACTTTCTTGAATCTTGCGCTATCGTCATGGTCCCTTGCTCCGGTTTTAAACTCGCCTTCCTTCTTGTCTCTAGTAACCATAGGCACGAAGTGATCCCGGAACTTGCGTGTGAAGTTCTCCCAAGTACGTGGTGTCAAATCCCGGTCCCAACCATCCTTCACTACACGCCACCAGTGCTCAGCGGGTCCTTCCAACTTGAAAACGGCACATCTCACCTTCTCCGCATCCGAACTCTCCATAGCTGCGAATATCTTATTCATAGCCTCAAGCCACCTCTCAGCCTTCACCGGATCCGGATCTCCGTTGAAGCTAGGAGGAGACATCTTCACGAACTTCTCCAAACCATGTTGCCCTTGCACCTTGATTCGATTACGTTCGATTACGAGTTGCCATATGCCGAAGAAACCCTCGGAACATATCCATCATCTCGGCATTCGGATTGCCAACACCACCCAAACCTGCAGTCTCGATCACCATCATTTCCCGCCATTACAACAAACTCCTGCATTAAACACTCGACGTCAGTTATCACACACTCTCACTCAGCTAGACTCTACCCGAGAACTCTAACCGAGCTCTGATACCAACTGTGAGGACCCCGACCCGGAACCTACACGTGTCCCGAGTTGGAGCGTCCTCAAACTACTCCAAATTTCACTAACATTTAAAACTTTTAATTAAACTTCCAAATAAAAACATCATTAGCATTTCCATTTCAAAACAACTCCACTACTCTCCACACCGGAGGAAGAGTGGACCGACTTTGAAAATACTTAAACTATTTAGTTACAAAAGATATTGGTTTTAACGTAGAATGTAAAGTTTATAATTACAAACTCCCAAAAGGAAGTATAACAAAATACTTTCTACGCCAACCTAACGTACCCCGACAATACCCAAAAGCTCACTGCCAACTCCTTTCCGTCCTTACTTGGCCGGTCCTCCTGTCTCGGGATCTAAAAACATTAAAGGGAGAGGGGTGAGAATAAATCTCAGCAAGCTATTACGAATGCAGCAATATGCCAAATAAATGCAACATATAGCAAGTCGCACATAACACATTGGAAAAGCTGTAAACACCTTCCATTACCTTGGTTTACCTTTTCCCGTCTGAACAGTAGTCGTACAACATTGGGTATAATAATACTCCAATTATACAGTGAGCTGCTTAAGCAATACTCACGTCTTATAAGACCCGTTTTTCAGGGAACCAAATAAGACAGTAGCAACTCTGTAAGGCTTTTGGCTCACTACAGATGCTATACCCCATCCTGTGGCCACAGGAGGGGACGGTCACAGATATAACATAATCCGATCACATTAGGTCACACTTCCATAATTGACCGTATTATGTTATACCCCCAATGTCAGCTGACTCACACATATCAAGCACATAATAGATACTTGAATAAAATCCACAAAAGGGATAACAATATATCAACATGGTAAAATATACTCATGTTCAACCAATATCATAGTGCAACATTTAATTAACACACTATGCATAATACAACAATGTATATGAACTCAATGTAAGCAAGGAAGTAGCATCAATCCATCCTACATGGTCATTATACAATAATACATAGCCTCTTTAAGGGTCTAAGTTGAATCTACCAAGTGGGGATCATAATTGTCTAGTTACCAAATTAGGTTAGCTAACGTTTTCCAAACAACATTTAAGGTACTTCTACTATTCCATTTTGATCACTTAGAATATCATTGTGAAGCCAAAGTATTCTACTTTAATCTAGGTTAAAGAGATTTCATTTCGATTCGAGTTTGATTAGGTTTGAATAGCTCTAAAGTTGATGTGAAAAACCAGACCAAGGCACGACTCGTGCCCCAGGGCACGACTCGTGCTCACTCCCTTAAGTCTCTCAGAACGATTGGACCTCCTAGGTACGACTCGTGGTCACGACTTGTCCAAGGGCACGACTCGTGCCAAGGGGCACGATTCGTGCCTCAGCCCAGAAAGGGTGGTAACAGCTGAAATCAACAACAATTTCCCAAAATCCAAAGTTTCAACCAAAAGTCTTCTAAGTTATGAACCTAAAGAGCTTTTCCAACTTTGGTAACTTCATTCTACACATTTAACTCCTTGGAATCATGTCTTAACCCTAGATCAATCCAACATCCATAAACCATAATATTTCTATAAAACTAACAAGGTTCTCAATCATCACAATTAATAGAACAACCACAATAACATTTATATTCATGATCATTCAAGGAAAGAAAAGGGTCATAATAACTCACCTTTGCCAATACAAGAGTAAATGATGATTTTCTAGGCTTGATCAATTCCCTTGGATGAACTACTCACAAAAGGACACTTGGATTTGAAGTTGGACAAGAATTTCACTTGGTATGAGTTTGAGAGATGAAGGCTTTCTCTAAGCTCTTTCCATGGAGAAAATGAAAGAATGAAATGAGGAGGAGGAAGGGATGACTAGGGAAAGTATGGGAAGGGGAAAAGAGAGCATGGGGGGAGTATGGCTTGCTTTGACTTGGGAGGGGAATAGAGAGTAATTTAGGGAGGATGGTCCCCCCTCCCTAACCATCCTTCCAAGACTTTCACCAATTTCCTTTCATTATTTTCAAAGCATTTTAAATAAATATCCTCCTACTAAATTATTTATTCTACAATTTATTCATTTCCTATTATAATACTTCCTCAATGCTTTATTTTATTTCTTTAGAAATTCTAAGGGTCCAAAATTAATTTCCACCCAATTAATATTGATACAAGAATGTAAAGACATAAAATAGACACCTAAGTTAATCATAAATATTAAAACACATTTTATGATATTTAAAAAAATTTAGTGCCTAGGGTTAGGGTCGTTACAGCTTGTCTCGGAGGAGAATGGCCGCCCAAAGCTTTTCACGAAAGGCGGGCCGCTCGGTGCTCTCAGGAGCCAAACTTCCTTCTTCAATAACCTCCTCACGAGCCCGCCTATCATACTCTTCCTGAAAAAAAAAATAATACATTATACACTATGGTAAAAAATAATATTTCTTTAACTAAATAATTTATAATTTACTAATAGAAAATACTATTAACACTTACATAAAGGGTCTGGTAATAAGGGTTGACCCATTGTGGCCCTGAGCCATCAGCAGCCTCCGCAGTATGTGTAGCCGTAAACACAAAGAAGAAAGATCGGCCTCATCATCTCCGTGTTTCTTACGCTTAACATATAAAAAAAATTAAAACTTTAAAAAGCCTATCAAATAATAACAATATATGAATCAAATAGAGTATTGCTTAATTTACAAACGAATAATAAATGAAGTAAGTTTACCATTCTGGACCAAGTCTCGCCGAAGTTAATTGATCCTCCAAAGGTGCACACTCCCCCGCCCCTCTTGTGAGTTCCTATTCTTCTTTGCAATTTCGAACTTTTTGAAATTTCTCACTGTTCCAATAGGCTTCCCACGCTCCCACACACTAGTGGAGAAATTAGCCGGAGGCAAACCATCATTTAGCCACTTTCTTTTCATGTCGTACACTTTCCCAGCGTATCGCTTAGCAACCAATTTCTTGAAAGCCGCTCGATTTGAACGTCGTAAACCTGTGGCATGAATATATGTGCTACAAAAATAGTAAAAGTAGTTAAATAAACAAGGGAATAGTCTACAAACTTTACAAAGGAAAGAGAATTAAGTAATTTTACCCAAAACTGGCTATACCAGATAGCGTACACCTCTTTTGATATTGACTTCGGGGTGGGATAAAATTCCTCAAAATTATACCCGCTGAATAAATCCCCAAACCATCTAGCGGGATCTTGACAACCACCATGTATAAACCTATAAGATATTAATTGAAAAACAATATATCAATATATATACAAATAAAAAGACAATAATAAAATGTAAACATTATATATATGACATTTACAATTAAATAATACTTACTGGCCACTGGGAGAGATAGATATTTCCATTTTTCCATCCTCATTAATAATTGCGTCCAAGTAAACCCGTCCGGATGGTTCACTAACTGTAACACTAGAGCTTACATTACCTTGACTTCTCAAATCATCATCACTACGTCCTGAACCAGACGTAGAGCCCCTCCCTCCAGTCCTTGGAGAAACAAGACGATGGACAAAACCCGCAACCTTGCCTCTCTTTGAACGATTGCCACCTCGACCCGACATATCTAAAATAGTATATTATATATATAAATAAAAACAATATATCAATATATATATAAAATAAAAAGACACTTCATTTAGGTTTATTGATATAAAACCCTAACCCTAATTCACACCGGCTTCTGGAACATCAGAATTTTCAGAATTTTCAACACAAATTGGTCTCGGTAGTCGGTTTAGGTGGATGTGAATAATTTTAAATATTAATATTTAATTCTTTGTTGTTAAGTATATCATTCTCTAGGGTGAAAGGACAATTCATGTCCATTAGGTTTAGAATTGGGGTCGGCTTCTATCCCATCCCGAAATACACGTATGAATTGCAAATATCACTTTGTCTACTTGCTTTATAATCGAAAATCAAGCAATTTTAATAGACAATAATGATTTTTACAAATCATATAATCGTGCATAATTTTTATTTTTATTCATTACCATAACATGCACAATTTTGATCAATAAACAAGATGAGAGTCGTTATCATCCACAACAATCAAAACCCTATCTCAGCTTAGACCAAGAAAGACAGAGCAAACAAGTTCTCGACTGTTTGAGCAAAGGATTTTCTGTTTAATATAGGTTTTTTCAGTTTCACTGTCCTCCTCTCTAAGGATCTCAAACATCACAGCCATGTTCTTGACAGTTCCTGTTTTACTCTTCACTGGTGGTATACGTTCACAAATAAAAACAAGGTAACAGTATAACACCAGTGAAGAGAAAACAGAGCTTTCCTCCAATTTTTTCAATCTCCACCTTCCATTTACCCAAAATCCTGATTGCAGAATCTTCCTCATGAGTTTGAAAGCTGGCGGTGTTGCCCTCAATCTCACGGTTGCTTTGCATGTTTTGCGAAGCAACCATGAGATTGAGAGCAACACCGCCAGCTTTCATGCTCATGAGGCAGATTCTGCAATCAGGATCTTAGGTAAATGGAAGGTGGAGATTAAAAAAAAATTGGAGGAAAGTTCTGTTTTCTCTTCACTGGTGTTATACTGTTACCTTGTTTTTACTTGTGACCGTATACCACCGAAGAGAAAACAGACCGACAAGAACATGGGCCGTGATGTTTAAGATCCTTAGAGAGAAGAGGACAGTGAAACTGAAAAAAAACTCTTATTAAACAGAAAATCCTTTGCTCAAACAGTGGAGAACTTATTTGCTCTATCTTTTTTGATCAAAGATGGACGAATTTTGATAGCTGTGCGAGAGAAAGGCTCTCATCTTATTATATATATACATATATGTATATTTTTATTTTTATTTTTATTTTTTATTTTTTATTTTATTTTTTATTATTATATTTATTATTATTATTATTATTATTATTATTTATTATTATTATTATTTTATTATTATTTATTTTATTTATTTATTTATTTTGTTTTTTTATTTTTATCTTTATTTTTTATTTTATTTTGTATTTATTATTATTATATATTCTTATTATTATTATTATTATTATTATTAATTATTATTATTATTTTTTTATTATTTATTTTATTTATTTATTTATTTTGTTTTTTTTTATTTTATTTATTTTTTATTTCATTTTTTTACTTTTTTTTTTTTTTATTTATTAATTTTAGACATTCACCCCCCTTACTCCCCCTTTGACTATACATAACATGAAGCATATAAACATTTATAAAAACAATCAAACATAAAACTGAGCCTAAATTAATATGCTATCTGAAGTCCTTTGAGAAATCTTGTGATGGTGTTTGAGAAATAGAAAGGAGAAATCCTTACCAGAAATTAGGAAAGAATTGGCGGCAACGGCGGCAAACGGCGGCAACGCGGCGAATGGCTGTGACAAATGAGAGAGAGAGAGAAAGTCAGAGAGATAAATATAATGGAGAACACATGCTTAAAAAAAGGGTAAAAGCATGTTATGTATAGAAATTTAATCCAAAAGGAAATGGAATGAGTGGAATGGCAAAATAATATAAACTTGTCACTTTGAAAAGTCGAGTGAAATTAAATCCATAAATGCACAAAAACACATGCTTATAGACAAATATACTTATTTCATACATCAAAATGCACATGCTAAAACTACATCTGATTCTCTAGTAACTATTATAAATAAAAAAAGGGTCACATAAAACATAGAATTAGAGTAAAATATAATGGAGAAGACTCTGAAAGAATCGAGTAAGACATAAGAGAAATTGGAAAATTGTCATAAGCAGGATGCACTTGAACTTGCACCAAACCAGGAATGAACTCTGACAGCTTGAAAAAGAGAATCCATTTTGACCCGAATGGGAACACAGCCAGACCTAACACACAAGTGAATCGCGCATCATGCAGAGCAATAGTCCCTAGTAACAATCGTTAATAAACTCGTTTGAATTCCACATAAGCACTGAACCCTCGAAACATCAATGTCAAAATCAAATGTCATAAAGGTGCATCAAATGACAATCAAAGCCTACAAGACAAGTTCACCAATTCAAAAAGCTCTCCCTTTCGAGAAATACTATCCCTAGATACTCTCACGAAACAAACCATTTACACGTGTGGCTAAAGAAAAATACTAGCTCATAACCGCTCTCTAAACAACTAGCAATGCTGCAAGCAACTTATATCCATTTCATAATAAAGACCCTAAGTTATCAAAAGCTGTACAGAAGACATCAAAGAACAACTCAGTTGTGCATCCTATCATAATATTCCTACTAAAATATAAAGCATAAGCACAAGATATTAAAGCAAACAATATTGGAAACTCGGTGAGTGGAAATAATGATTGAATAGAATGATTAAGTATAGTAAACTCCAATTAGAATTACTCAGAATCTCAAAATTCAAGAATCTTAAAGAACAATTAGGCGTCTAAATCCAAAACTGTAAAACACAAAAAATCGGGGACTGCAAAATCAAAACAGCTAACCCTAATTTTCCAGTCCAAATTTACTTATTCCATACATTAAGTATACTTATTCCATACATCAAGAAGCAAACAAAAAAAAATTCAGTTGCCCAATTGAATTTACCGTGAGTGATTATAAACGGCGGAAGTTGAACGGAGGGAGGGCAGACGGCGACGGCAACGGAGCTGGAAGGGCAACGGCAACGGCCACGGCGAATCAACGGCGCTGGAAGTGATTTTTAAGGATTTAATGAGAGAGAGAGAGAGAGATAGAGAAAACGAGGGAGAGAGAGAATTACTAACCTCACCGGTGAGAGACGACGACGGAATGACCGGAGAACGGGGGCAACGGCGCTGCTTGGTGCTGTTCTTGATTTTAATTTCGACCTAAATGACCGGAGAAGGCGTAGGGGTTGTATATATACGTATTATTACCGACGGACGGAGTCCGTCGGTATTTCCGACTGCAGTTTTTACCGACTGAAATAATAGTGTTACCGACGGACCAAAATGAAAATTTAAAAAAAAAAAAAAACCCGGCAAATGAAAATTATTTTTCCGTCGGTAACCCTTTTATGTCTGTCGGTATTATCGACGGACGTTGTCCGTCGGTAAAATTCCGTCGGTAATAGGGCTGTTTCTAGTAGTGAGACAGATACAAAACCCATCTCTAAAATTTAGAGACGGAATCTGAATCTGTCTTTAATTTAGAGACGGAATCCGAATCCGTCTCTAATTTTTGGTTCTGTCTCTAATCTGTCGCCAAATTAGCTACAGACTCCGTTCGTCTCTTATTTTCCGTCTCTATTTCCGATTTTCCTTGTAGTGGGAAGGGTAAGGCGATTTGGGGAATGGTGAGGCGATTAGGAAAGAAGAAGAAGAAGGGTTGAAAATGAATTTTATTTTCAATCCTTTTAATTTAGGATATTGCAATTAACCCCCTTAATAGGGATAACAACTTTAAACTAACAATTTCATTAATCACGTACAATTTACATGCCACTTAATAGTTTTTTAGCGAAATTTTGTTAAAAATCCCTTAACTTGCGAAGAAATTACATTTGAATCTCTGATGTGGCCACAAAATAATTTTAGCCCTGCTTCAAATACCCCCTATAATATCAGGTTCTAAATTGTCATTTACCATTTTTTTTTTTCTTTCAATTAACTATTCTTTAAGAACCTCCTACTCTCAGTGAAATTCTAAATTGAGCTGAGTGATAGTGGCTTGGCCAGTTTAATCTCATTTTCACATAAAAGTATACATAATCTATGCCAAAATAAATAGGAAAAATTTCCGTAGAGCCCCCTGTCAAGATTTTATTCATTTTAAAGAAAACCTTTATATAAATCTCAAATAAATAGTTCTCGCTATATTATAATTTCCCATATACCCTTAGGCTCCCCCTCTTTTCCTCCCATCAACTTTATTTATCACATCTCTCTCTCTCTCTAAATATCACACACAAACACACACAATCAAAATTTTCTCTTTCTAACCGTCTCTGGCGAAGTCAGTGTATCTACGGCGACGGAGAAGTTAGTGGATCTTTGGAGACGGCGCAGTTCTCCGCTCTTCCCTTCGTCGCTCTCCTGATCCTTCCTTGCAGATCTGGAATTTGAAAACGATTCTTTTTGTGAGCAGTGTCTAGTCCTTTTTAAGTTCAATATAATGATTCGTTAACTGAGTGAGATGGTTTACTTAATAAAAGCATCCACTGTAATTTGATAAAATTTTCTTTGTAACAATTTTAAAAAAAATCTCTTCTACATAGAAACCTAACTAAACACATACAAGGCGAGAAAACCTACAACAGGACCAGATTTCTGTGAAAATTATATGCATATGCAGTGCTGCACTTAATTTTGCATCTGTTTGTTTAATCCTACATTTTCCAGCCAGTCAACTATTTCATTTATGGTTGGCCTCTTATACGGGTTTGTATTTACACACCTGCAGGCGACATCAAGAACCTAGAGCAGTTTCTCTCCCCTTTATCTCTATGCATCCTTCCTATTCTCTCTCACTCTCTTCATTTTTTTACTTTATCTCTCTAGATTTCTCACTAACATTCTTGCTGATTTTTTTTTTATTTTGTGCGAAATCGGAGTTTGTTTTGTTTGTATGACTATTTTGAAATGTTATTTGTGGTTGATCTATGTTTTTCTTTTCATTTAATAAAAATTGGTCTTATACTTCAATAAGAGGCAAAATGGTATTATAAGTAAATTATACGAGGTCATTTGGTCTTATAATTAAGCTGTAAAAGTTGTAATGTGTAAATTATAAAATTAATTTATTGTTAATATTGAAAATTTTAATTTTTTTGGTTAAAAAAAATTGTTTTATAAGTCAATTATAAAAGGGTTAATGACAATTTAGGGCCTGAAGTATAGGGGGTAGTGTCGGTTAGGGGCCCCATATCTAATTTTCGGCAAATCAAGGCTCAATATCTAAATTTTTCGTCAATTAAGGGCTTTTTGACGGTTTTCGTTAGAAAAGTCAATTAAATGACATGTGCCACGCACGTGATTAATTGATTTGATTAGTTTGCATTGATATTTAAATTTAAGGGGCTAAGTGAAATAAATTAAAAGTGGGGGTCAAATAAATAAAATCAAAAACAAATAAAAACCCACCTCCCCTGTAAACAACGTTAATCCACTCCCAGCCTCTCTCCCTTCCTTACCTCCGTCATCTTCTCCGGCTACATCCCACGTTCTCCGGCGACGCCCCCAAAACACCAAAATCTGGTCGGCCTCATCTCACTCTAAAGAACAATCATTCATCTCCCTCCCTTACCCCGTCCTCCAACCACGGCTAGGACGCCATTGCACCGCCGCCCTCCCTCGATTTTTGCCGCAATCTCCACCGCCGTTGTCATCCCCGGCAGGATTCACTACACACCTCGAGCAACACCCACTGTCGACGAACTCAAGAAACTCCCAGATGGGTTTCCTCCAGATTTGTTTCATTCTTTTAGAAATTTAATTTTGGGTTTTTTTATGTGGGTTTTGAAATGAAATTGAAATTGAAATTGGTTTGGGTTTTGAATCTTTGATTCGATTGAGATGGAGATTAAACTTGATTTTCTTCATTTGGTTGTTATTCTTTGTGATGATTTGTCGGACGTGATTGGAAAGTGGTTCTAGGTGGTGGTTGCAGGTGGTGGTTATGGTGGTTGTAGGTGGTGGATGATGGTGTTTGGAGGATGGAAATGGGGTGGATGATTTTCTTGGTTTGATTAATGGGTTCATTGTTTTTGTTTTGCTGTTGATTTTAGGAGTTTGGTGAGCTTGATGGAGATGGAGGTTAATAATGGTTTTGAGACGGTGGAGATGGCAGAGATAGCGAAAATGGAGGTTAGGGGTGGGTGGGTGGGTGTTTTTGGGTAGAAAGATTAGTTGATTTGAGAAAAGAAAAAATTTGGATAATTTTTTTAATAAATTATGACAAGTATGTTTTTTTTTTCATTTCTAAAATTTGCAATAAAAATTTATTACATTTTTTAAAATAAAATTATCTTTATTAAATAAAAATTGGCAATTTTTTAAATAAATTTTCTAAATCAAAAAGATTTAAGTGACATGTCACTTACTTTTATTTTTAAAAAAAAATATTACAAGATTTATGTTAAAAATTAATTAATTTTTTTTTAAATACTTTTTTGCTTTAAAAATACAATTTTTTTATATTTATAACATTTATTTTACAAGATTTACGTTAAAAATTAATTAATTTTTTTTAAAAAAATACTATTTATTTTTTAAAAAAAAATCAATTTTTTATATTTATAACATTTATTTTAACATATTTTAAAAATTATAAAAAAATTTATAGCTTTTCGAAATATATTATATTTTTAAAAATATTATTTTTTTAAAAAATATTTTGTAACAGTCATCAATTTTTAAAAATTTACATTTCAGTCCTTAATAACTAAATTTCTTTTCAATTTAGTCCCAAATCCGTCAATTAACTGACTTTTCTAACAAAATCCGTCAAAAAGCCCTTAATTGATGAAAAATTGAGATATTGAGCCCTGATTTAAGGAAAATTAGACATGGGGCCCCTAACCGACACTACCCCCTATAGTTCAGGCCCTAAATTGTCATTCGCCCATTATAAAATAAGAAATAGTTATAATAGGCAAGTTGGTCTTATAATTAAGCTATAAGAGTTGTAATGTATAAATTATGAGATTAATTTATAGTTACCATTGAAATTTTTGACTTTTTTTTGTTGAAAATTTGTTTTTAAGTCAATTATAAAAGACGAAAAAGTCTTATAAGTCATTCATAAAATATGAAATAGTTTTATAAGTCAGTTATAAGAGTTGTAATGTGTAAATTAAGAGATGAAATAGTTATAAGAGGCAAGTTAATCTTATAATTAAGCTATAAGAGTTTTAAAGTGTAAATTATGAGATTAATTTGTTGTTATTATTGAAATTTTTGATTATTTTTGAAAAAATTATCTAATAAATCAATATAAGAGACAAATTAGTCTTATAAGTCACTTATAAAAGGGCGAGGGGTGATTGTGAAATTTTTGATCTGATGAATCATGCATTAGGTTTGAATCTCGCTAAAGATGCATTATAGGAAATGACCCAAAGAAATATATTTTTTTCTAATTAAATCTATATTAATTAAGAGTATGGAAAATTATCGCTGGGTCCTTCACCTCAAGCCAAAAGATCAATTAAGATAAGAATTTTGAAATTTAACCAACTAATCTGGCATCATAATCAAAATTTCACCTAGTTCTTCCTTACCCAACAATATAAAACTATCCTCTCTCTCTCTCTCTTCGCTCACTTTCTCTCTCTACCACCCCTTTCGGTGAACTTTCCCCTTCCTCTCCGGCGACCATTCCCTCCCCTCCGGCGACCCTTCCCTTTTCAACTCCGGTGATCTCTCTTTCCCACCTCCGGCGAATCTGCCCATGTTAGGTGGTTGGGAATGAGGAGGCTTTGATTTATTATACGTTGGAGAAGAAGAATTTGTTTAGTTGGATTCAAGGTGAAATCGTTTTGAAAATATATTTCGTCAGTGAAATTCCGCCTCCATCTACGTCGCCGCAGGAGGTAGTGA
>JAFEMH010003739.1:82500-248494 GCA_022495995.1 Adenophora triphylla var. japonica
TCTATATCTCCTTCAAACCCCTCGGCAAAACTCACCAACCAAAACCCCTCTCTGAAACCCACCGTCTTCGACATAGTCATGCACGTCCGGGAACACATCTGTCTCCACCCACTACATCAAACTCGGTTCATCTCATCATTCTTCAAGATTTGACTTATCCAAGGACCGTCCATCTTGCGGGGCATATTAGGAATATAATATTAGAATATTATATTCTATACTATATATTGTTATATATTATACAATTTAGGAAACTTAATCTTTGTATAGATTAGGAAAGTCAATATTTGAATTAGAATATGATTTTAAACTCTCATTGTAAACCCTATAAATATGTACATCTACTATCATAATAAAATTGAGTCATTCATATCAATTCTCTCTCTCCATGAATGAATTGACTTCGTCTATTGACGGGGGGAAAGAAAATAAAGCATGGGTTCGGTGACAAATGACTCTGACGCTATCTCTCCATTAACCAACAAAATAAATGCACGGGCTATGTTAAATACTACAACCGATCATTTTTAAAATTATATGAACTCAAACATATTCACTGACATTTCAAACACATATACTGGCAGTCTTAAAACACATTAACAATATTTATCACTCAAATTGGTTGTGGTAGTGCATATATTTTGTTGTGTCAGTTTATATATATGTGATGATGTCAAAAACGTTCGGATCAGCCCAAATCCGACGGAAGGTTGTACTCCGGTGATTGAATAGCCTGAAAAAGATGATCAAACACGTAAACTAAGCCGGGGCTCCACCGGCGAAGGTCCTCCGGCGTGAGAGTAAGTTTATGTGCTTTGAGAGAGAGAGAGAAATCAATTGACAAGAGTTGAGAGTCAAAAGATAATGTACCAAAATATGTGAATTATGGCTTGTATTTATAGGTATAGCATTGTATAATACATGTGGATTAGGATTACTAAGAGATAAGATATTACTCCAAGTTAAAATATAATTGTTGAATCATTGTTGGACCGGAATTTGTGTGAGATATGGTTATAATCCTAGTGGGATTATAACTGCTCATAGTCCCAATTTGTGTAGGATAGTATAAACTGCAATTATGCATGTGCGCCAGGGAGGAGGCTCCTCGTCATCATGACCAGGTCGGCTCATGATGATGCCGAGGAGAAGACATGAGGAGAATGGGGAAACCCATTTCCTTTGCTTGATAGCCGAGGAGGTTTCCTCGTCATCAAAGGAGGCTTGCTCGGCCTTGGAGGGAGTTCTTCCTCGGTGTTATTGGGCCTTGGTCATTATACGCCTGCTACATCCATGCTGACATAGGGGAAATGACGAGAAGGTAAGTACGAGGAAGGTAGGGAAATCCCACTCCCTTAGTTGTATATGAGACTTGTGTGGATTATGTTTAGGGCTCAATCCATTTGGGCCTTGCCCGGGCTAGCCCATATTCGTACCTCGATTTATACCATTCAGTGGCCCCCGACTTCCTAGCTCAGCTATGACGAGGAGGAATAGTAAAGAATATCGCGGGAGGCCCCCGAGTCGATGAGCCCGAGTCGATGAGCAGTCTCTCGGACTCACAATTATCAATTCTACCTTTTATCTCCAAGGGCTGTTCGCGGGCTGCGTGGCTTCCGGTAAGTTCATTCGGGGAGAAGCTTATGACCTCCTCTTCCTTATGAATCCAAGCGGGTATATGGTATACCTTGCTCAATTCATGGATTTGGTCCTTCAGCTTTTTGGTGGATACCGTCTCCTCCCTAATTACATGGAGCTTGGCTCTAGAAAGCCTTTGCTCCTCTTCATCTTCCTTGTCCTCTTCATCCTCATCCTCATTTTTTCTCTTTCGCTTGTTATCCTTCCTCATAACATATCGATCGAGCTTGCCCTCATCTACCCATTTTTGAATCATTCTTTTGAGGGAGATACAGCTTTCAGTATGCCAGGGTCTTTGTGGAAGGCACAGTATTTGGAGGTGTCACGAGTGTACTTAGATTTTTCATTGAGAGGACGAGGATTGGGTAGATTCACCAATTGCATGATTTCAGTGATGGATTTGGTGAGGGGGGGTAAAAACTTCAGCCTTTTCTGTACCCCAAGTTCTATTTTTTCCATAATTTCCATTTCCATTGAAGGACTGGTGGGTTTTATCCGCCTCTGTCTCCGGCTTATCAGACCTTTTCTTGCTTTTTTCCTCCGCTATGGCTATGGCATATGCCACGTTGTATAGGTCAGATTTTGACTTAGGCTCCCAGGCGGAGAGCTCGTAGATCAGTTGTCCGTATCTTAGCCCGAAGTTGAAGCACACTATCACTTCCCTGTCAGTCAAACTTTCCTCTACCTGATCTGCTATGGCTCTGAACCTATTGTAGTAGCTCAGAGTGGTCTCATTCTTTCCTTGCTCGATGTTAGCAAGGTCAGTCAACCTCTTCTTCCTTTTGCCTGGCGTGGCAAAGTGATCCAGGAACTTCCTCCTCATATTCCTCCAGCTATCAATGCTTCCCTTTTTTAGCTCACGAAACTAGGTCAAGGCTGTTCCGAAGAAGTTACTCGCAAAAGCTTTGCAAAGAATGTCATCTGTGGTTCCGTTGTACTTTTCAAAACTCGGGACCTTAAAGTGGGGATTTGATGGAGCATCAGTTATCCTCTGGGAGAACGGACGAGTGGACCAGTCGTAGTCATCATTATCAACCTTTTTTCCCATCTCCATGTCATCAAGTCTCTGTTTCAGGAGTCCCATTGTCTGGCGTCCACTCCCTTATCAGTGCTAGAGTGAGTGCTGCATTGGGAGCTATGGGTTGATTTATCTCTAGGGCGGTCATTCACCCTACTGTGTCCCTCGTCGTTTCGGTGGCTGTCACGTCGTTTAGATGGTGCTTTATCTTGCCTTGGCTCTAACTCGTGGCCACCAAGTAACATTCTGTATGGCTTGGGAGTTCTCAGTCGTACAAATTCACGAGGATGAGGACGGGGAGAATCTCGTCGAGGTCGAGGAGAATATTTACGGTATCGACGTGGTCGGGGTGAGCCGGGACGACGAGGTTCCATGACTAGACGAGGAGGGGATAAACGCTTGGTTAGACTGAGCCTCGTCCTTAGGTCCCGTGAGTCCACTTCTTGTTCCTTGGAACTCAACTGGCTTCTCAGGTCAACCACCTGGTCTTTCTTTTGATTATGAGGCCGAGGACGGGGAGGATCTCGGAGGGCCTGCTTAGGTTATACAGCAGGATCGAGGTGAGGACCTCGTCGCTCACCCTGTTCCCTTCCACAAGAGTTGCCCATCGACGGCAGCATGAATTCAACCATGGAATTGTCTGGATCCAATTACAAAAGAGCAGCATGCGTTTCATACATCCTTTGAAACGTCTCCATCTGTCTATGTAGCAAAGTACGTCGGTCAACGGGCTGAGTGCCTTCTGCTTGGCCGACGTCGGCGTTCTTCGTCATCTTCCTCCCAACTCTCTTTGATGGAGAAAATTCCACTGTGTAATAAAACCTTGCAAGTGTACAAGTCACCGAAGTAGTAACGTACAAAAGTAAGGGTCGAACCACAGAGACTCGTGTGCTTTAACAAGTTGATTTAATTAATTCAGACAGTAACAAAAAGGGGTTTTTGTTTTTGGTTTATTAACTAAAATTACTAATGCAAGAAATTAAACTAATGAATTTAAGAAAACAAGGAAGCAAGAAATACGGATTTAATCAGATCAAAGGAATTCACGGATTGGATTTCATAATTGTCTCCTCTCTATGCTAAGATTTATTAAATAAAATGACAATCTCGTTCGAAGATTCTTTCGCTAGACTAAGGGTTGGGACGTTTGATGTTCGGATTGCAACCCTAATATCTCCGTTGTATTGTAAATTCCGCTAGGTCAAAACAACACTCAAGAAATTCATTAAGCACTTTAGAAATAAATGAATCTAGGTTTCCTCGTATTCCGCTAGGTCAACAAGCAAACCTAATTGATGAAATAGTGAACTTTAAATAAACTATCAACGCTAGTGCAACAGTTTAAACCAAATACATAAATTATATATATTTCATCAAATATGAACGAGAAAGTTTGAATCAATTAAAATCGTACTAGCATAGAGATTCGACAACTACTACATCCAATCCATGAAAGAGGGGATTTAGCTACTCATATTCATGATAACACTCACAAAGTATGAATAACAATAATGCATCAAATCTGAGAAAATAACAAAAAACCTTAAAAACTCGAAATCCTTCACTGCTTCCAAAACCTAGGCAAGAAAAATAAATTAAAAGTTACCTAATAATTGTTCTCAAGGGAGTATATATACTCCATACTTGAGTCCTAAATCAACCAGGAAAATAAAGAAACAAAATCCTTGCAAATCTGTTCCAAACGCTGTGCTGACGTCATAATACGCGTCCTGGCATGAGTCGTGCTAATTAGCACGAGTCGTGCCCTTCAGTCCAAGTCGTGAAAACGAGTCGTGCTAGACCCCTCCATTCGTTCTGAGCAGCTTTGCTGGAATTGTGCATTGATCCCACTCGTGAGAACGAGTCGTGCTCCTTGGTCCCAGTCGTTCTGATTAGCTTGGCTTGAGAATTGCTTGATTTCCATTTGTTCTTCACTCGTGCCCAAGCCTTCTTCAGTCGTGCTCCACTCGTGACAAATGCAGAATTGCCCAATTTTGACTCAGCTTTGACTGGCCTTCGTCCCTTGACTTTGTTTGACCCCGAGCTTGCACCTTGACCAATTTGTTGCCCTTTTTCACAGACAATTGACTTGCACTCTTCGCTCCATGAGATTTCACAACCAATTACAAAGAAAATGACAAAACTACCCTTAAAGTGTATTGTTTTCTCACACAACCTCACATAATAAAATGTCACTCAAATACATCAAAACCAATCTAAATACATCACAACTCAATGAAAAGCATCCGGAAACATAGGTAAAATGATATGTATAAAATCCACTCATCAAATTCCCCCACACTTAGACCATTACTCGTCCCTGAGTAATATCCTAACTCCATTCTAAAATTGGTCTAAAGCAGATGTGTGGAAGAAAATGATACCTAGCTCCTCTAACCACCAATACAAATCAATCAAGCATGATATACCGGAGTGTACAAAACTCCATCTCCATACGACTCCCTAAAGAAATATCAATGGCCCTAGCTTGACATCAAACTCCATAATAAAATGATCGTCCAAACTAGGGCCCTCACAATGATAGTGGGGGGAAACTAACATGTCCTAGCTTTTCCCCCACACTTGCTCACACTACCTAATGTACACCCTCAATCAAAAGTTAATGTTAAGAAAAGGGGATGCTCAACAAAAACTTACCTCGTGCGAATCTCCAACTCCCCTTATTACTCCAAGGTGCACAGGATTTCTATCCTAACGCCTCTAACACGAACCTCCATCTCCAAAAATGTTCCTACCCGAACTCCTAACTCCCCCTTATGTCTCCACGCCGGTGAATAAAGGATGTTATCACTCAAGTTCTCACCTTTTGCCTAAGTGCCCTTTCGGGTTTTCACTTAGCCACTCTATTTTTTTTTTATATATATATATACAATACAAAGCACCGCCCTTCCCCCACACTTAAACTACACAGTGTCCTCAATGTGTGCACAAAAATAAAACAGGACAGTTTAAATGTAAAAAGGGAAGGGGATAAGAAAATGTACCCTCAATATCTCGGGCGGAAGCCCCCATCCGGAAACTGGGCCTCACGGGCCAACTGCCGCTGTCTCCGCCTATCAGCTCTCCTCATCATCTCCACAAAATGCTCATCTGGGACCGGCTCGTAATGTCTTGGCTCGGACTGCTGCATCCAAAGTTCCTGCTGATGTACCATTCTATTCGTAGTGTCCAGCCTGTCCTCCAAAGCCTCCAATCTATCGTCCTGAGCGTCCCAACGCCTATCCACATAATCAAACCGAGTGCGCCACATCAAGTTCTGCGCCTCCCGATCTTCACACTCCTCTCTATATCTTCTCTCCCTCTCTTCTGCATCTCTCTGGTGCTGCGTCTCTAAATACGCTCTCATATCACCCCAGTTATCAAAGGCCCCCGCCATACTTGACTGATCCTGACCATGGCTTGCATAGCCTCCACTCGTCCAAGCCTCAAATGGGTCTCTCATCTGGTGGTCCTCACCACCCTGCTGCTCATCACCCTGCTGCTCATGCTGCTCCTCCTCTTCGTCACTCACTATCTCACCCATATCTCTTTTCAAGTCACGCAATGTCATGTCTGCAACATATGGCATCCTCCAATCTCGTGCATACGGGCCATAAGGAAAGACCACCCCCTGCGCACACCGGAAACTCCTAACACCACCGTAGTTAAACGTCAAGGCATCATTCTGGCCCGAGATCCTCTCAAAGGTATCATATCGGTATAGAAAGAACCGATCATAGAATAGGGGCCCCTCCGCATTTCCTACCGATCTAGGGTGATTACGAACAAAATTTTCCACCAATAAAGTCACCATGCCACCCACCGGAATGTTTCCATTCCCATTGACTCCCAAAGCTTCACATCTCCTGAAAAATAAGTCAACCCAATCCGGAATGACTGTGTTGGAGGATAAGGCACACTCCATTGTCGCTAACTGTAATGCATTCATCTGTGCCGGCTCCCCGTTCGCATAAAACATCATTGATAACCCTCTATAAAGCAATTTCCATGCCGGATGGGAAAGAGTCTTCATCACCACATAGGGCTTCTGCATATACTTGCCCGTCAACTCAAAGAAGAACGTCTCAACAGTTCTATCCCTCTCAGACCACTCTCCCCTGGGCTCACTCATACCCAAGTACTCTCTAGCTGCAGCATACGACAAAGTCCTCGTGATATCATTTATATTAAAACGCACACTCCAAACTCCATTCTCCTCCCTCCTTTCCAAGGTTGCCAAAAATTCAAGTGTCACCCGCTTGTACACCTCCGCACTCTTGCCCAGAAATCTACCTAATCCGATGTTATTCAACAAACCCACAACCAAATCATACATACCCAACTTCTGCAATGTTTCCACACATAAAAATCTAGTTACTTGAACAACCCTTCCATTTGCCAAGTTTCTCCATTTATTTTTTTGAGAGTCCGTTAATTTTGTTAAGCCCATGAAATCGTCGGGAACTCGAGGGGGCTCTTCAATAACAATGTTTCTTTTCTTTCTAGGCGGAGCATCAACTCCTTTACCCCCTTTATCTTTTGTTCTTCCCATAATCAAAACAATACAGTCAACACAAAATATGCAAGATAATACTAACAACCAAACAATCCAATCAATCCTCCAATTCCACCAATCAACCACCAACAATTCTTGAAATCAACGGGGTAAACTGTAATAACAATTACCTTTGAACACTAGAATTCGCCGGAAAACTTGGCCAAAAAACTTGCCGGAATATGAGAAACTGGTCGGGGAAGAAGGAACACACCAATGTACACCACCCCCAAGTATTTTGCTTCACTTTGCTTCACAGTCCAAGATATCAACAACCCACCAATTTCCTTCAAAGATACCAACTTTCTTCACCAAATCACCAATCAATAGAGAAATTTTTGGGGCAATATTTCGGATTATAGGGTTTAAATGGGAAGGAGAGGCGAGTTTGTGGGTTAGGGGTAGGGATTTGAAAGATTAATGGAGGTTTGGGTGGAAGGTTTTTAGAGAGAGAAAGAAAGATTTTTGAAATTGGGGTAGAGGGAGAAGGGGCGACTGCTGTGCTTTTTGGGGAAAGGGGAACGAATGAAGGGTTATTGGAAAACTGAGGGGCTTAAATTCAAATTAGCACGAGTCGTGCTTTTTGGCACGAGTCGTGCTCCCTTGCCCATTCGTGCTCACGACTCGTGACCAATCCACCAAGTCGTTCTGATTGAAACGAGCACTTCTCCCACTCGTGCTCCCATTCGTGCTCAGGAGCACGAGTCGTGCTCTGCCTGGGCCAATTTTCAATTTTTCAATTTTTTTTTTTTTTTTTATTTTTTTTAGGCCCAGGACTTTTGCTCCTTCCACACCGCGCTTTCCTGCACATCATTAAACAGAGAAAAATACCCTTCAGTAGCACCAGTTTAATACAAAATACATACAAATCCGGGTTGTCTCCCGGTGAGCCGCCCTTTTTTAATGTCTTTGGCTAGACAATTTGCATGTCGAAATTGACACACATTTTGACCGCACTTTCGTTGCCTACGTCCCCATTAATGTGGGCGGACTACCCACAAGAATAGGCTCAGGTCACCGTAGTTCGACACGTTTACAAAATAAAAGACCCATAAAAGCGGAAATATATATATATATATATATATATATATATATATATATATATATATATATATATATATATATTTTAGATAAATGAATACCACCACCCCCACACTTAAATCATGATATGTCCTCATGGCATAAACCAAGAAAGACACAACAGAATCCAAATGCAGCGATGAAGAGACTAATACAAAAAAAATGAAAAACAGTAAATGTTACCTCCATTGGGTTGCCTCCCAATCAGCGCTTTGGTTATAGTCGTTAAGCTCGACGTTATGCCTCAAAAGAATTAAGTAGCTACCTCCGGATCCACCAAATCGACCACATCGATATCCTCCAAAATGGACACCCCTTCATAATATGGTTTTACTCGGTGACCATTTACTTTAAACACTGTGCCATCTTTTAAATCTTTGAGCTTAACTGCTCCGTGCGAATACACATGCACTACCTCATATGGACCCGACCATCTAGAACTTAACTTGCCCGGAAAGAGCTTTAAACGAGAGTTGAAGAGAAGGACTTGCATACCCGGTCTTATGAACTTGGGCTTCAAATTTTTGTCATGATATCATTTGGTCCTCTCTTTATACAATTTTGCACTCTCATAACTGTCTTGTCGCAGTTCTTCCAGCTCATCCAAATCAAGTAACCTCTTTTCTCCCGCTAGAGCCAAATCCATGTTGAGCTCTTTGGTGGCCCAATAAGCTTTGTGTTCCAATTCAACCGGAAGATGGCACTCCTTTCCATAAACAATACGATATAGACTCATGCCAATAGGGGTCTTGTATGCTGTCCGATATGCCCACAATGCGTCACACAATTTCCGAGACCAATCCTTGCGATTTGGGCGCACTGTTTTCTCAAGCACCCCTTTGATATGGCGGTTGCTCACCTCTACTTGGCCCGAAGTTTGAGGATGATAGGCCGTGGCTAATTTGTGAACTACCCCATACTTTTTCAACAGCTGATTGAACATCCGGTTTGTGAAATGCGTCCCTTGATCACTAATGATTGCTCGTGGCATGCCATACCTGCTGAAAATATTCTCACAAACAAACTTGCAAACAACATTAGCATCATTTGTGCGGGCGGGAATTGCCTCCACCCACTTTGAAACATAATCAACTGCTACAAGTATATATAGAAAACCATGGGACGGGGGAAATGGGCCCATAAAATCGATGCCCCAAACATCAAAAATATCAACTATCAAGTTATGTTGTAAAGGCATCTCATCTCTCTTTCCTATATTCCTGGACCGTTGACATCTATCACACCTAATGCAAAACGCTTGAGCATCTTTGAACAAAGTGGGCCAATAAAGACCTGATTGAAGCACTTTCCGAGCGGTCTTTTGGCCACTAAAATGACCCCCACATTGGAGTTCATGACAAAATCTCAACACACTACTTTGCTCGTGGTCCGGGACACATCTCCTCACAATTTTGTCCGGGCAAATTTTCCACAAATAAGGATCATCCCAAATATAGTGTTTCACATCGGACCTAAACTTACGTTTTTGGTCATAGGTGAACTGTGGTGGGATCATATTGGACACCAAGTAATTGACAAAATCTGCATACCACAGCTCTTGGACATGTATGGCAAGAAGTTGTTCATCCGGAAAATTTTCATTAACCGGAATCACACTCTCCTCGATATTAAGATACGAATAGTCCTCAAGCCGCGATAAATGACCCGCTACCACATTCTCACTCCCCTTTTTGTCTCGGATCTCAACATCAAATTCTTGTAACAATAACATCCACCTCAACAAACGAGGTTTAGCATCCTTTTTATTCAATAAATGTTTCAATGCAGCATGGTCAGAATAAATTATCACCTTTGACCCAAGCAAGTAAGTACGAAACTTTTCCAATGCAAACACAACAACCAAAAATTCTTTTTCAGTTGTGGTATAATTCAGTTGTGCATCATTAAGTGTTCTACTTGCATAATGGATAACGGAAGGCAATTTGTCTACCCTTTGTCCCAAAACAGCCCCAATAGCAAAGTCCGAGGCATCACACATGATCTCAAAAGGGTGAGACCAATTGGAACTAGAAAGAATGGGGGCACATGTCAACTTTTCCTTAAGCAAATTGAACGCATCAACACACTCTTGGTCAAAAATGAACTCCGTATCCTTGGCAAGCAGATTACATAAAGGCTTATAAATTTTTGAAAAATCTTTTATAAATCGCCTATAGAAACCCGCATGCCCTAGGAAACTTCGCACACCCTTGACTGAATTCGGGGGAGGTAATTTAGCAATCACATCAATTTTTGCCCTATCGACCTCAATCCCCTTACTTGACACAATGTGACCCAAAACAATCCCATGCTTTACAAGAAAATGGCACTTTTCCCAACTTAACATCAGGTTGGTTTCACAACATCTTTTCAAAACAGATGCCAAATTCTTTAAACAATTATCAAAACTATCCCCAACAACCAAAAAATCATCCATGAAAACCTCAACACACCTTTCAATCATATCCGAAAAAATGGAGGTCATACACCTTTGAAATGTCGCAGGTGCATTGCAAAGTCCGAAGGGCATCCTCCTAAATGCATAAGTGCCGAATGGACATGTGAAGGTGGTTTTGGACTGATCTTCAGGGGCTATGGCAATTTGATTATACCCCGAAAAACCATCAAGAAAACAATAGTAAGAGTGACCGGCCAACCTCTCTAACATCTGATCAATAAAAGGTAAAGGAAAGTGATCTTTCTTGGTTGCAGCATTTAGTTTTCTCAAGTCAATACACATCCTAAGACCGGTCACTTCCCTCATTGGCACGTCCTCACCTTTCTCATTCTGGACTACAGTGATGCCCGATCTTTTTGGTACAACTTGTACCGGGCTTACCCATTCACTTTCAGCCACCGGGTAAATAATACCCGCATCTAACAATTTAAGGACCTCTTTTCGCACGGCTTCCTCCATGTGAGGATTCAGCCTCCGTTGTCTCTCCCTAGACGGTTTAGCACCATCCAAGAGATGAATTCTGTGCATGCACATCGTGGGACTAATTCCCTTAATGTCTTTTAATGTCCACCCAATGGCCTCTTTATATTCACACAAAACAGCAATCAATTGGGCCTCTTGTTCCATGGACAAATCAGATGCAATTATGACAGGTAAAGTCTCTCCCTCTCCTAAAAATGCATATTTTAAATTTGACGGAAGAACTTTCAACTCAAGGACTGGGGGAATCACAATAGAGGGCGCCAACTTCTCATTGAAGTGGCCTAGGGGGTGAAACGGGCCATCACTAAGATGGTGCTCGTCGGCCTTATCCACAGCCATCAGTTGAGCATCCGCATTATCCATAGGTTTCTCACCGCCCATTGAAATTAATGACTCTAACTCCTCATAATCTCTCTCATGCCATGACATTTCACGCACACAATCATCAACCTCATCAAACTCATCTACAAACATGCACGACTCATCATGACCTACCGCATTTTTCATTACCTCAAAAACATTTATTTCAATTTTTTCATTTGCGACAGTCATGGAGAGAGTGCCACTAGCAACATTGATTACGGTGTTGGTCGTTGCCATGAATGGCCTCCCAAGCAAAATGGGTGAATCACGGCGACTACCCTCACCGCGAGGCATCTCTAAAACCACAAAATCCACAGGAATGATTAATGACCCGACCTGAACTAAAACATCCTCTACGATGCCCAATGGTCTTTTGATGGACCGATCAGCGAGTTGTAGGGCCATCATAGTGGGTTTTAGCTCCGGTAAACCCAACTCAAGATACATGTAGTAAGGCAACAGATTAATGCTTGCCCCAAGATCAAGCATAGCTCTCACCGTGTGAGAATCCCCCAAAGTAATGGAAATTAGGAAACTCCCGGGGTCTTTCATTTTCGGTGGAAGACTATGTTTGACTACAGCGCTCGCATTCTCACCCAACACCAATTTATCATCTTTCCCATACTGAATTTTCTTGGAATTAATTTCCTTGAAGAATTTGGCATACGCAGGAACATTCTTGATCACATTTAACAAAGGCAAATTTATATTAACTTTTGAAAACATGTCAATCAATTCTTTCATTTGGTGATCAAGTTTGTTCCTCAAAAATCTACCAGGGAAAGGAACAGGGGGCACATATGGCTTGGGGTTGGACTTTTCTACATTCACATTTTGCCCCAATCCATTAGTACCCTCATCCTCAGACACAACATCCTCAACAATAACATTTTCTACATTGGGTGGTTCCACAACAGGGGAATCAACGAGAGGGGTGTAGGAGGAGAAGAAGGAGAAGCTACCTGATTGTCTACCTGTTTCCCACCACGTAGGGTGAAGATGGCCTTGGCTTGCTCCCCTTGGCTAGGGAACATACCCAGTTTTCGTCCCTGTAATGCCTCCGCCAATTGACCCATTTGGGTCTCCAGCTTTTTCATTGCAGCCGCTTGATTATTGTTTGCTTGCTGCTGTTCTGCCCTCGCTTGGAGTTGCTCCGCTCTCATCCGATCCATCGCCTCTTCCCAAGGCTCTCTTTTCCTTTCATAAGGCCCCTGCGGTGGTGGTTGGGGATGGAGAGGTTTATTCGGCTGTTGGTTTCCTCCCCAAGAAAAATTAGGGTGCTTTCCCCACCCAGGATTGTATGTCTATGAAAATGGATTGTTCTCAAGGGAACCTCTCGCATATATGCTTGCATCGCCTGTACCTGCTCATGATTATGTAAATGGGGACTAGTGGAGGGGCAAACTTCATAAGAATGAGTGTTAGATCCACAAGTTACACAACTATCATGCATGACATTACCAACAGATGACACATTGGAAGCATAATTGGAAGTATTATTCATGGCCAACGTATCAAATCTTTGATTTAAAAGTGCAATTTGTTTAGCAAGCTCATCATTCATTCCTATTCCATTCACACTATTGGTTTTACCCCTTGACCCCTTTTGTTGCGAATTAGATGATAATCTCTCAAAAAGATCTTGGGTCTCTTCCGCAGTTTTGGCTCCTAAAGAGCCTCCGGCTGCGTTATCAACCATAGCCTGATCGGCTTGTGTCAACCCCCCATAGAAAGTTTGATGCAATAAAGGCAAAGGAAAATTATGGTGGGGACATTGCACCAAAAGCATCTTAAATCTGTCCCATGCTTCATGAAATGCCTCAAAAGAGTCCTGTGTGAACCCTATAATTTTCTGTCTAAAAGTGGCTAACGTAGCATGCGGGAAGTATTTTCTCAAAAATATGTCATGTAATTCATCCCAAGTATTAATGCTCCTAGGTGGGAGCAACATGAGCCACTTCTTAGCATTATCCCTCAAAGCAAAAGGAAAACATTTCAATCTTAAGTGCTCATCAGTCACACCCTCTCTCAATGGAAAACTCGACACAATCATCATATATTCCCTCAAGAAATTCAAAAAATCTTCAGAGGGGAGGCCATGAAATTGAGGGATCATGTTAAACAGATGGCCTTTTACCTCATAACTTTTTATTGCATCATTCAACACAATGCACGACACAGACGTGTCCACCCGCGGCCTAGAGAAGGCATCCATAGTGTGTGCTTGCAAAGCCATATCAAATTCAAGTTCTTCTCCCTCGGTGGAAGAAGTTTCTAATTCACTCAAAGTTACCTCTGTCCCGGTGACAAGTTTCGTAATCGCCTCGCTCACTTGAGTAGAGGGAATGCCTCTCTCAACTTTGTCTATCTCGTCGTTCAAAGGAACCAAGTTAGGATCCAATGACCGGCGACCAAACATGCACCGATTAAATAAACTTGTTAAAAATCACAACAAGTCCCCGGCAACGGCGCCAAAAACTTGATGGAGAAAATTCCACTGTGTAATAAAACCTTGCAAGTGTACAAGTCACCGAAGTAGTAACGTACAAAAGTAAGGGTCGAACCACAGAGAGTCGTGTGCTTTAACAAGTTGATTTAATTAATTCAGACAGTAACAAAAAGGGGTTTTTGTTTTTGGTTTATTAACTAAAATTACTAATGCAAGAAATTAAACTAATGAATTTAAGAAAACAAGGAAGCAAGAAATACGGATTTAATCAGATCAAAGGAATTCACGAATTGGATTTCATAATTGTCTCCTCTCTATGCTAAGATTTATTAAATAAAATGACAATCTCGTTCAAAGATTCTTTCGCTAGACTAAGGGTTGGGACGTTTGATGTTCGGATTCCAACCCTAATGTTTTGGTAGAAAAAACAATAGAGTAGAATCTTAACTTTGATTAGTGTGTGGATTGAACAATAAGGAGGGGACTATGGAATTCGACTATAAGGAACAAAAGCATAAAAAAGAAATAATGACACCACGATTTGTTAACGAGGAAAACCTTGGAGGTGATTACCTCTTTGGAAAAAATCCCGGGAGTTAGGTCTCCAACCTTAAAAGTTTCACTATAATGATCACGAATACAACTTTGGAAGATAATGGAGAGGATTACAAGAGCCTGTGTGTAGAGTGTGTGTGTTATGAGCCTTAGTGTATGTTCCGTCTCCATTTCCCCTTATATATAATTAAGTATGAAAAAGTCAAATATTGTTCCTACAATCTCGGGATATAGGCTTATCCTTTCAACCTCCGTGAGACCAAGTCGCCCTAGCCGTTGAAGGTGTGTTGAACGTCTTTGGAGAATATCCCGCATTTCTCTCTTAATTACCGGAAAATAAGAATAAAGATTTTAGTAAATATTAAATAAGTAAATATTAAAACAATACTTACAAAGTGGAATGACATCTTGATATGCAGATCAATCGAAGATGTCACCATGCCGAAAAATACCCACAACAATTTGTCCCCAAAAATATTTGACTATGTAGGCAAATCGAAGAGGCAAAAATGTTTTTCTGTCCCATTAAATGTACAACTGCCAGCTCTGCTTGATGGGACGGTTTAGGGATACGTGGCGTCAATGGACGGTTGGGGAGTAGTGTTTGGAAAAGTAATTTTTTTTTGAAAAAAGAGTCCTTTTTCTCTTTAATAACCGCTTGGATAAATAAGCTTCTCAAAGCTTCTTTTTCACCCCTGTTAGCTTACGGCGCCGTTCATCTTCCAGGTAATACTTCTTTGTTTCTCATCTTCTTCCATTGTTTACCTCTTTTCTTTCCTTTGTCAACCATGGGTAGGACCAGGTGGTCCTCAACCAAAACTAAGAGTGTCCCATCCCCACAAGGCCCCATAGAAATTAGTCTCGATGATTTCGTTTGCGAAAACCTTCTTGCGAAACCAGACGAAGAGACTTGCTTGTTGTGTGATTCCCAAATAGAATCCATGAAACAACAATGCTACTTCCCAAAAAGTGAAATTTTTCACCCTTTTTCCGTAAATCTTAGGTCTGACTACGTTTCCCGCAAATGGATCTGTTTTCTCGAGTATCCCTTTCTTCTAGGGTTTAGCTACCCTTTCCCATTGTTGGTTTCTAAGTTCTTCCAAAAGACGCAACTCGCTTATGCTCAACTGATGCCGATGGCTTGGCGAGTTTTTGCTTTTGTCATTAAAGTGAACCGAGAAAATGGATTAAACCTAGGACTCCATGAAATTGCATATTCGTACGATCTTCAACCCTTTGGTTCCAAAAGATACCTTTAGGAAGAGGTCGGAGTAGAAGTTCCTTAATGAGCACCACATCCTCTAGTGATAGGGGATGGAAAAATAGATTTTTCTTTGTTGATAGGGCATCTATTGGAGAAGGGAATGAGGTTTCAAGCGAGTGGAACAAGGGAGGTACTTAAATTCTTACTTTTGTGATTTTCTGTTCTTGAGACAAACTGAATTGTAATTGTTCTTGCCTTTATGCAGATATCGACTGGGGAGAACTGTTCCCACCTGCTGAAGACACTTTAACCAAGGTTGAAGAATTCTTCAAGCTCCCTCTAAACAAGAGATCCCCCAAGGCATTTCTGGAATCATCTTTGGTTGTCCCGGAGGACCAAAAGGCCTCTACCTCTGTGATTATGTCTACAGGTAATCATGTTGACTTTTCACTTTAGTTTAATCATCCTGATGTATTATATTTCTTGACAATCTTCATATGTCAATGCAGTTTCCAAACCAGTTATCTCGGGATCGGATTTTGACTTGGATGACATTGAAGCTATGTTTACAGGCTCTACTGTGAAGATAGAGATGAAGCCTCCGCCCGTTCCTAAGAAGACCCCAACTTTGGATGATAGTGCAGGTATTGGTTCTAGAGTAAAGAAGCGAAAGGCTAATCAAGAGGAGGTAGTTGAGGTTGAAGATCCTTTTGATGGAATGCAAGTAGGGGATTTCAAGAGAAAATATATGAGTTTTGCAACAGGGGTAAGAAGTTGTTTAATTAGATATTCACTAACTCAAAAGTTTTTATAACATCTAGTGATGTCGAGTTATTATTTTTCAGACTGTAGGGTATGTGGAGGAGTTGGTAAAAGAAATTGATATGCTAAAGAAGAAGTCCAAAGCTGACATTGCTTTGGTTAGGAAGGAGAAGATAGCGTTAGAAAACAAGGTGAAGGTACATGAGAAGACCTTGGAGCAACAAAGCAAGTCATTGGGAGAGCAAGAGCAAACGGTGAAGGACTTACTGAATAGTCTGGCGAAAAGCGAGGAGGATCACCTCAAGGAGATTGCTGAGGTGAAAGGTTCATGCAAGTTGGCTGCCGCTAAGACTGTTTCTCAGTGTAAAATAAAGATGATGAGGGAGTTTCGAGAAGGGAAGGCTGAGAGCTGGGATCTCAACAAGGAATGTGCCCACTTTTCCAGGTTGACAGGTGAACCAGTGGACGAAGGCGAAGTGTCGTCAAGCCCGTATGAAGCGATCGTTAAGGATACACCAGTAGATGGAGAAGTTACCCCAAATGCAACACCTGCGGCAGAAGCCACCTAAAAAAGAAGGTAAAATAACTTTGTTCTTGGTTTTATGATGACGTTACTGGGGTGGAATCCCTTAAAACAATTTTAATTTTAGTTTGGTTATGTAATGGGTCCATAAGGACTAAAGACAATCTCTTTTACGTGTTGGGTTGGTCCAACACTTTTGCCCTTTGATGTTGGTAGCTTGGATATTTTTATGGTCACTTTAATCTAGTTAAAGTTTAGTAGTTTTCAAGCATGTCAAGGCTTGTTTTCTTTTGGATGAAATTTTTCTTTGTACGGTTATTTGTTATGTTCGTAAGGTGACATGTTAGTATGTCAAAACTGTGGATACTTAAGATGACATGTATATGCCATAACCCGTAGATACTTTAGATGACACGTATATGTCATAACCATAAGAATAATGCGTAAGATCAATCATTTAACTGAGTGGGAATGGGTAAGCTATATGAGTTTACCCATATAGGCCCACCCCACACCTCAATTAAAGAGATAACTTGCGCTCCAGGCGAAGGTGTGGTAACCTAACATCTTAAGAAAGAGGTAATTAACTCTTTAAACCTTAGAAGGGATTGTGTACCTTTACTTAAGAAGAGATGGCCAGTCTCTAACGGAGGAGAATTCGTTGTTCTTTGCGTGCTTTCGACATGTCCCCATGTAAATATGTTAACACCTCATAAAACAGAAACATGTTAATAACGGACGCCAACTAATGTTGACGCCTCTCCACAAGGTACGTTAGCGACATCTTGATTTGTAGAGAAGTAAAAAAGTACATAGGAAAAAAGAAAGGTTACAAAAAATTAAAAGACGATCCATACCTGGAAAAGATGAGTTCATGGGGAATTTCGTTTAAATGTAATACCTTTTAAGGTGAATGGCGTTCCAACTTCGCGGTATCATTTGGCCATCCAAGGTTGCCAGGCGATATGCTCCTTTCCCGGCCTGTGCATCTATTAGGTAGGGTCCTTCCCATTTTGGGGCGAGCTTGCCTGCATTGAGCTCCTTTGTATTTTGGAATGCCTTTCGTAGGACTAAGTCTCCTACTTGAAACCTTCTAATCCTTACGTTTTTATTGTAAGATCTGGCTACCCTTTGTTGATATGCTGCCATGCGAACTTTGGCCATGTCCCTCAGTTCATCTACGGTATCTAAGTCATGTGTCAAGATGTCTTTATTATGTTCAGATGTCAACAAACTGTATCGAGCCGTAGGTACAAGGACTTCTGCTGGAATAACTGATTCTGTTCCAAATACAAGTGAGTAGGGGGTTTGCCCAGTAGCGTTCTTAGATGTCGTCCTATCAGCCCATAGAACCATTGGTAACTCTTCTGCCCATCGTCCTTTCTTCCGGTTCAGTCTCTTTTTTAAGTTGCTTATGATTATTTTGTTGCTAGATTCTGCCTGTCCATTGGCTTGGGGGTGAACAGGTGAAGATGTCACCATCTTGACTCCCCAAGATGTCAAGAAATCTTGGGTTCTCTTACTAATGAATTGAGAGCCGTTGTCACAAATTATCTCTGATGGTATTCCAAATTGGCTGTATATGTTTCTTTTGATAAAAGATATAACCTCTTTGTCACGAACTTGTACGTATGCCTCAGCTTCTACCCATTTAGAAAAGTAGTCTGTCATAGCCAGTAAAAATACTCTTCCACCTGGTGCCCTGGGTAATTTTCCTACAATGTCCATTCCCCAAACCATAAACGGCCATGGAGACAGAATAGGATGTAGCAATTCAGCTGGTTGGTGTAGGATATCCCCATGTCGTTGACAGGAATCACATTTCTTTGCGTAGTCGACGGCGTCTTTTCTCATTGTGGGCTAAAAATAACCCATTCTAAGAGCCTTGGTATGCAGACTTCTGCCCCCAGTATGATTTCCACATTGTCCTTCATGCAGCTCCTTGAGAACCTGATGGGCTCTATCTGCTTCTAGACACGCAATTATTTGTTCTTGTTTACTTAAAACACGCTTTATTAACCTAATCGGTTGGAAAAGATTGCTCTTCTTTTTCGCAAACTACTCTGATTCCTGGATCAGTGGGCCCCGTCACTACGTCTTTAAGCCCCTCGTATTCCACCTGTATTTCGACCTCCCAGGGTGGACAGCCCCGGGCGAGGGTTCTATAGGGCAAGCGGGTCCCACCGACCGAAAAGAAAAATGATCCTAAAAGTCAGGCGGGTAATCTAGTCTTAACGAGCATTCGATGTAAATTACAGACAAAACTGACATCAAAGTCAAGATCATGTCCGAGGGCTCGACGAAAAGTCGGCATGATTTGGACTGATAAGCGTCCGCAATTGATCTTGACTTGTCGTCAGTTAGGCCGTAATTAGGCATGGAATAACCGTTAATCCTTGATGACTCAGTGTCATGCTGGGAGTCTGTGTATAATTTGTGCCAGTCAAAGTCAAAGTCAAGGCGCCGGTCAATATCTTGGTCAAAGTCTGCGGCGGAAAACCGGCATGACTTCGACTGATTAGGGACCCGAAAGATATTGAGTCGGTATGCCGACAAAGGCTTGAAAGGAAAGGTCTATACACGCACGGGGCATGACACGAGACCAAACTAAAAACCAACCGGGTCTCGGACAAAGTGTGTCACAGACAGGTGCATGGTCGACACGAGGCTCCATGGGATGTTTGGGTAGTCCTGTGCTTGCACCGAGAGACGTAATAAGACCAAACGGGCCGCGACAAGGATTTCCCCGGGTTAGGGACGTAGTGTGCAGTGTAAGGCCACGTGCGCGTAGTGTGCAAGTAGTCTATCTTCTTTTTCTGAGTAAAATAGAGATTTTTTTATGTGTCTTAAAAAGTATGATGCATGATTTTTTTTTTGAAAATTTTCTTTTTTTTTTTTTGAAATTTTTTTTTTTTTGAACTTTTTTTTTGAAATGAGCACATAAGCACAAAAATTCCGACAGTTAGGGACATGATTCCGACAGTCAAAATTTTGACTTTTTCCGAGGCGGCCAAAACAACACGAAAATGTGCAAAAATCAACACACACAACAAATGATTTTTAAAGCCGGGACGGAAGCTTGACCCTCAAAAGCTTTTCTTTTTTTTTTTTAAACAATGATACCGGTACGTGGGATTGTTAGACCACAATTTATCCCCGACTCGTGTTAGGAGGCGATAACGGGAAGTTTAATGGTTTCCACCAATACACCCAATATCGTTTTTTTTTTTTTAGAAAAAGCTTGATATGTCCCCAGCGGAGTCGCCACTGTGATGATGTGCCAATTTTTCCGAAAGGACTTTGAAATTTTTCGTTTCTTTGAAAAACCTATCGAAAAAGACCGGAGTCGCCACGTCATTTTTGTTTTAAGGGCCAAAACTTTGAAAAATGCCCGAGATTAGAGATTTGGGTTCGGAGGTCACGTTACATGCCGGGAAGGACGTTAGTGTGCACCCGAAATGCCTCGTAAAACGAGTCTTCCAAACATTTGAAATCCTTTGTTGTGTGTGTGTGTGTTTTGGCCAAAATAAGTTGAAACTGAGGAAACAAAAAATTGGGAACTCTTTTTAAGGCTTTAAACTGATCCCATGATTTTTGGATGATTTTTGGGTTGAGATTTGGAGCTCAAAAGATTTTTGGAAGTTGAAAACCACTTCTGCCAGAATGAAAAAGGCAATGGACACTTGATTTTGAAATGGACTTTATGACTTGAAAACTCCAGAATATGGGAAAAGTCCGAGAATGAAAAATGTTCAAAACACCTTAAATAAGGTTTCTATGAAAGAACTTTCCATTTTGGAGATGATTTAGTGGACTAAAACCTTCTGGAAATCTCAGATATGAAATCTGGATTTCCTGAGACTGATGAACTGACCTTTAAAAGATAATTTGAAAAAGGGAGTTTTACTCAGGAAAAAAATAGAGTAAAAATATTTCTGGAAAGCTATGGATGTTGGATACAAAAAGTATTTTGTAGTCAACACCAAATTCCAAGTTTATCTGTATCCAAAAAATTAGACCATGGACTGAGGTCTTAGAAAATTGCTACTGGACAGCAACTTCTCAAGAAGGAAAATGTGATTTTAAAGGGGGGTTTGGCATCCATGCTTGTCCCCATTTCCCTAGGTTTTGATTAGTGATCACTTGAAATTTTAGTGGTGAATCAACTATATCAAACCATCCTTGGGGTACATTAGGACTTAAGCATTTCATTTGCTTGGGAAGGGGAATTTTGTAGAGATGAAATTAAAGAGAAAAATCAACTAGAGATTTAAAATGTGGACCATTTGAGATGGTCATTCATGAAGATGAACTTCAAGATGACCATCTTAGGTCAAGATTTAAGTTAAACTAGACATAAAGTAAATCAAAGTAAGAAGAACAAGATGAACAAGAAGTTAAAAGGGAGTTTTAGGGTTTAGAGAAGGAGGGCTTTACCAATGGTGACACCCTATCTTCCTAGGCTTGGAATTTGACTTGAGGAGTATCAAGATTTGGTGTTTGACTTGAGGAGTATCAAGATTTGGTGTTTGGATTTGTGTTTGGGTGGATTCAAGGCTTGAATGTGTTTAGGGTTTGATGATAGAGTTGATCAAAGAGAAAACAAGTAGATAACACTTAAGTCCTCTATGTTTTCTCCCTAATCTTCCTCTTGAGTAGTGTTTTAAGCTTGAGCTTGGTGTGTTTAAGAGTGATTTGAGAATGTTTGAAGTGAAATTGGGAAAGGTTCAAGAGAAAATGGTGGCAATCTAAGGATTCCCACTGTTTTCTCTCTATTTTTCGCCAAAATACAGCTTCTGTGAGTAAAATGTGTTGTGTAAACTGAGAGAGGAGGGTTCAATTTATAGGCCCCTGTGAGATGCAAACATATCCGCGCGGAGGGTTACTCAGAACGTGCCCGGTGCATTAAATGCCGTCTGTGCTTTGAACAGGAAGAATATTATTCAAAATTCCATCAGTTTTTGTTTTTCAACTTGCCTAATTCGGATTTTTCCAATTTCTTTTGCTTTTTTGATTCCTTTCCATGGTTTATCTTTAAATGGCAATCCCTAATCTACCCTCACTTTGTTAGGAATGTTAGGAATTGTTAGAAATGTTAGAAATGTTAAAACTTTCGTTAATTTTCTAACGAAAATTCTAACAACTCAAATTGGAGCACTTACAGTAGCCCCTCGGCGACGGCGCTTTCGAAGGAAGCGGGGTCGCCGATAAGAGTAAGGCTCCATATTTGACAGGAGTATCAAGTGATCGAGTGGCTGAACCTATTTAATAGGCTACCTACGTATCCTTAAGAGGAATCAAGCCAGCCGTAGTTCGGGTCTTTGACCCTGGAGTGACTGTTTTAGGATGTCAACCTGGCGAGCGAGTTATGCAGTTGGTTGCTGAAAGAAACTCTGCTGGGGATAGAAGATGACCATTTTGGTCTGGTGGCTAGAGTCGTATATCCGCTCTGCTGGGGATAGAGTGACCATTTTGGTCTGGTGGCTGAACCTAGCGATAGGCTACCTACGTATCCTTAAGAGGAATCAAGCCGGTCGTAGTTCGGGTCTTTGACCCTGGAGATGATGGCGTTTTAGGTGCCTCGAACCTTGATGAGCGAGCTCTGCAGTCGGTTGCTGAAGAGAAACTCTGCTGGGGATAAGAGATGACCATTTTGGTCTGATGGCTGAAATTGTATATCCGCTCTGCCGGAGATAGGAAATGACCATTTTCGGTCTGATGGCTATCTGCTCTGCTGGGGATAGGAATGACCATTTTCGGTCGGATGGCTGAACCTAATGATAGGCTACCTACGTATCCTTAAGAGGAATCAAGCCAGTCGTAGTTCGGGTTTTTCGACCATCTTCAGTCGTCGACCCTAAGATTTGACTATTTTTGGGAAGTCGCCCTATGGTTTGACTATTTTTGGGAAGTCGCCCTATGGTTTGACTATTTTTGGGAAGTCGCCCTATGATCTGACTATTTTTGGGAAGTCGCCCTATGGTTTGACTATTTTTGGGAAGTCGCCCTATGGTCTGACTATTTTTGGGAAGTCGCCCTATGATCTGACTATTTTTGGGAAGTCGCCCTAAGGTTTGACTATTTTTGGGAAGTCGCCCTATGGTCTGACTATTTTTGGGAAGTCGCCCTATGATCTGACTATTTTTGGGAAGTCGCCCTAAGGTTTGACTATTTTTGGGAAGTCACCCTAAGATCTGACTATTTTTGGGAAGTCGCCCTATGGTTTGACTATTTTTGGGAAGTCGCCCTATGGTTTGACTATTTTTGGGAAGTCGCCCTATGATCTGACTATTTTTGGGAAGTCGCCCTATGGTTTGACTATTTTTGGGAAGTCGCCCTATGGTTTGACTATTTTTGGGAAGTCGCCCTATGATCTGACTATTTTTGGGAAGTCGCCTTATGGTTTGACTATTTTTGGGAAGTCGCCCTATGGTTTGACTATTTTTGGGAAGTCGCCCTATGATCTGACTATTTTTGGGAAGTCACCCTACGGTTTGACTATTTTTGGGAAGTCACCCTAAGATCTGACTATTTTTGGGAAGTCACCCTATGGTTTGACTATTTTTGGAAAGTCGCCCTATGATCTGACTATTTTTTGGGAAGTCACCCTAGTAACGATTTCGGCTTGTCGAATTAGGGGATGATTGCGATTTATCGCTTTCCTCGTGTTGTGTGTGATAGCATTTTAGGTGCCTCAAACCTTAATGATGTCGCCTTAGGTGCCTTGAACCTTGGTGATGGCGTCTTAGGCGCCTCGAACCTTGATGATGGCGTCTTAGGTGCCTCGAACCTTGATGATGGCGTCTTAGGTGCCTCAAACCTTGATGATGGCGTCTTAGGTGCCTCGAACCTTGATGATGGGTGATCTGGAGGTATCAACTTGTTTTGAAATGATTTCCTTTGATGTTCGTATCCAGGCTTCGAGGGGATAGACAGTCTTTGGTGGACTTCGTTTGAAGGGATCGGTCTTACGTTTGCTGCCGGGGAAATGGATGATAATGGGAAAAGAAACGGGATTCCGTTAATTTCGCTAGGGATTTTGTTAGCCTTTGTTGGAGTTTAGTTCAGGAGTATGAACCTAAATGGGGACTTAGTTCAGGAGTAAGATTCTAAGTCGAGGTTTAGTTCAGGAGTATGAACCTAAATGGGGACTTAGTTCAGGAGTATGATTCTAAGTCGAGGTTTAGTTTAGGAGTATGAACCTAAATGGAGACTTAGTTCAGGAGTATGATTCTAAGTCGAGGTTTAGTTCAGGAGTATGAACCTAAATGGGGACTTAGTTCAGGAGTATGATCCTAAGTTGAAGTCTTGGTTCAGGAGTATGAACCTAAATGGGAACTTAGTTCAGGAGTATGATCCTAAGTCGGGGTCTTGGTTCAGGAGTATGAACCTAAATGGGAACTTAGTCCAGGAGTATGATCCTAAGTCGGGGTCTTGGTTCAGGAGTATGAACCTAAATGGGAACTTAGTCCAGGAGTATGATCCTAAGTCGGGGTTTGGTTCAGGAGTATGAACCTAAGCTGAGGTTTTGTACCTGAGGGAGACTATTTGAAGGTGTTCTTGCTGGGGAAGACTCGGGCTTACGAGAACTATCGGGAAGAAGGGTGACCAATGTTTGTCAAGTGGATGTACCTATGGTAGGCTACATAGTGGCGATAACGAGAGGCCACGGACTTTGTACCCGAGGTTGACTGCTCTTAGGGGAGTCACCCGAGGATTGACTATTTTAGGAAAGTCGCCCAAGGATTGACTATTTTAGGGAAGTCGCCCGAGGATTGACTATTTTGGGGAAGTCGCCCGAGGATTGACTATTTTAGGGAAGTCGCCCGAGGATTGCTAAAGCTTACGTGGCTATTTGCGAAGGTAGAGATAGCTAACGCTATGGGTAATCATGCAACATTTGTGAGTGTATGCATATTTTTGAGATATGTTGAAGGACTAACGTACCTTTGCTGTGTTTACCTACAGGAGAGCAATTTAAGGGGCTCTGTGGTAGTTGATAGTGTTGAGAGTCTTGATGCATCTTTTGAGAACTTGGCGTCTCTGACCGATTTGTATTTGAGAACTTGGTGTCTCTGACCGATTTGTATTTGAGACCTTGGCATCCCTGACCGATTTGTATTTTGAGAACTTGGCATCCCTGACCGATTTGCATTTGAGATCTTGGCGTCTCTGACCGATTTGTATTTGAGAAGTTGGTGTCCCTGACCGATTTGTATTTGAGAACTTGGCGTCCCTGACCGAACTGTACTTGAGAACTTGGCGTCTCTGACCGATTTGTATTTGAGAACTTGGCATCCCTGACCGATTTGCATTTGAGATCTTGGCGTCCCTGACCGATTTGCATTTGAGATCTTGGCGTCTCTGACCGATTTGTATTTGAGAAGTTGGTGTCCCTGACCGATTTGTATTTGAGAAGTTGGTGTCCCTGACCGATTTGTATTTCAGAACTTGGCGTCCCTGACCGAACTGTATTTGAGAACTTGGCGTCTCTAAACGATTTGTATTTGAGAACTTGGCGTCCCTGACCGAACTGTATTTGAGAACTTGGCGTCTCTGACCGAATTGTAGACACTGGAGGCGGTCTTCATATGTTTGTGGATGTTGGGGGCTGTTTTCATCCATTTGTGGACATTTGGAGGTCGACTTTGGTGAAGATCATCCTTGCCGAATTCCTGCATGGGTTAGTAGAGAGGAAGATGCATATATGACATTCATAATGGCAGATGCATGCATAGAACCAAAAATGATTATGAGATGATGCATTTACTTTCTTTCGAAGATGCACCTAGCCTACGCTTTTGGCAGGGGAATTATGATTTATGATCTTCAATCATTTAGGATTTTTCTTATTGATTCAAGTTTTGTGCATGCTTCATGGGCCCTGGGGAGATTTTTGTGGGGATGCATGTGTCTGGAGACTGTTTGAAACAGATTTTGAGCAAGTGGGGGGTGAGAGCCCTCGATCGCGATTTAAACAGCGGCTGTTGATGAGGTTTTGTTACCAGTATCACATGGACCTCAATTTTGATGAGATTGGATTCGGATCCCGGGTCTTGGTCAAAATTTTCCCTCTCACTCTTGGTCATTTGAAGCTGATGCCGACAGGCTTTCGAGCACCTTGTTCGGAGAGTGATTTGATGGAATTGCTAATGTCGGGAGAAAACCCCGATCTTAAATTCTGATGCTACGGGAAGCTGCTGTGTACCAAGTTCTGAAGCTGAAATTCTGACTTGATAAAATTCGGGTCCAAAAGACCAGCTTGACAAAGCTCCCGGATCCTGAGTAGGCAAAGTCCAGATTTAGAAGAAGAGACTTGGCGAATCTATCTCGTAGTGAAGAACCCAATGTGGACCCAAAGATGACTATAGAAGCCCTAGCTTGAAGAGTTGATAAAGGATAACCTGGGAGAACCGCTTAGCAAGCCCCAGCGTGAAGAAATTCAGAGCAGTCCCATCAGAGTCATCATGTGACCAAGGGGGCACCCATCTTTTTAAATCTTAGTCAATCAGTCAATGGACAAGACTCAGAAATGTTTACGTGTAGGGGCACATCTTTCGAAAAGTGGGAATGAATCCCGATTCTTGTATACATACTCGCTTTAGGTTTGACTCTTTTGAGAGAGTATAATGATCACAAGGTGTGGAAAAGTGTATGGAAGCCCCTGCAGACAGAAAGACAGTGTTTGGCTCTACTTTCCTATGATGTAGAAAGAGAAGACTCATCGAGACACTTGAAAACTTGTCTTATTCATGATGATCACAAGGCTGCTTAAAACCCTTTGTTAATGTTCGGGTTATTCAACTCCTAAATCTGATATGAACAAATATTTTGATTAATCACAAGGAGAAAACCTACTGATATCGAGAATCAAGCTTGAAAAGACGGAAAGTGTATAGGGACGATCCTTGATGAGACCGGATTTTTTTTTTTTTGAGATTTGTTTGTGATTTCGACCGGACCATTTCTGGTTGCCTACGTTCCCTCCATTATGAAGAGCTCAGGCCGCCGTAGTTCGGGCTTATCCCGAATGAAAAGAGAATGAATGTTGAAATTCTGAGGACCTTTGGGGATTTTGAGGATTTGGAGGATTGAATAACATATCCCCTTAGAGTGTCCATGAAAGACACGGATGCGAAGCCCCAGTGGGACATCCACGACAAGTGTTTGTGGAATAGAAATGAATTATGCTCACATCAGATTTGAATTTGCACAATCTTTGATTGATGATTTTGAACCAAGATGAATTAGATTCCAATTTAAGCAAGCAATGAAGCATTAATTTGATTTAGATCTTAAAGATTGCTATCCGATAGGAATTGCAGCTGGTTTCCGGGCTTCGATCGGCCATCGGGTGATTTGGGAAATCATGACCTCTTAAGATGAGAGGTCGGCTGGGCCTTTTGCTGACTGAACCTCTAAAGATGAGAGGTTGGCTTGCAGGGATGTGTTTGGAAAATCTATGGCAGGGAAGATTGATTGCCCCTAAGAATGAGAGGTCAAATTTTGATTTTGGCCAAAGGCGAGGATAATGGTAACGGGGATATCCTCTAAAAGCGAGAGGATGGCTTGGGATTGGTTAAGGAAATGGCGAGAGGGAGTCCAAGCTATCGAGAACTTTTGCGAATCTTCGAGAATTCAGGCTCCTTTTTGATTATTGGAGAGCTTCTTGAGAAGTCAGGGATTTTTACTGAATTGTGAGGATCGACAATCCTTCTTTTTTTTTTTGAAGCTTCTTTTGCTTGAGCTCTTTTTTCTTTTTCTTTTGTTTTGACTTGGAAAGCTTCCTGAGGAGTTGAGGATTATCTTTGTCTTTCCTTCATGGCTTGAGATATCTTGCGCATCGCCGACTCTCGAAGTTAACTTCTTGGGCCTGCTTGGACTTTTCTCAGTAAGGAGCAAAAATAATGGCTAAACCGGGTTTCAAAACACGCCGATCTTGAAATGAAAGGGTATTGTTTAGTGAGGGTGAGGTAATGACTTTCCTATGGGTGAAAGGCTTCAACCGCAATACCTACCGGATGAACTAAACGAGGTCAAGGCTTCATTTCTTGCTCAAGCTTACTTGAGGAAGATTTATGCAAACTCTTGGTCAATGACGAGGATGATGAAAGAGATGTGAGCATATGAGATGCGAGATGGGGAGTTGGTAAGCCCCAATTTGAGAAGGACATCAATTGATTTTCTCACTTCCGATTAATTTAAATATTAATTATTTCGAAGAATTAGTGGTTGAGCAGCACAAGTGATCATCTAGGATAAAACCATTTCAATTAAGTGTAACATGGGTGTGCAAGTGATGTCTCGAGTCTAGCAAGAAAAGAAGAAAAGACTTATATATATTAAAATTTTAAATGATAGTTAAGCTTCTTTCCACAACATTCGAGGTGGACAAAACCGACAAGTGTCCAAGACGGACTTAGGTGAAAGAAAAGTACTAGAACCTACGAAGGTTGACTAAAAGACTATCTTAGAGATAGGTAGCCCCTAGTCTAGCTGCTCTTTGCTGTTGGATCATGCATCTATTCTTCGACGCTGGAGACGGGAGCTGTTGCAGGTCTTCCCATCAGGACTTCTTTGTCAACTTCCTGCTCAATCCGACCATTTTCATTGCCTGCGATGACTGGTTCATTGACCTCATAAAGGGGCGAGTCAAATTCCATTGTGCCCATAAGGCTTGAATCACCAAACTCGACCATGTTGATACCCATGTTGTTATTTCTAGGGAACGGGTTATTGATGGTGTTGGGCCCTTCAGGCACTTCTAACCTCCCTTGTTCAATCAAACTTTGGATTGCCTTTTTCGGGGACGCAATCATCGTCAGTGCCCATGAGTGCGATGAAAGGCACAATGCTTGAAGGTATCCAAAGGAGCATTGGGGTTTCTGGGCTGATAATTATCTAAAGGTTGGAGCAAACCTTATTTTACCAATCCTCTGAAGATATCACTCAAAGGCATTCCAAAGTTTCTCAAGTCTTGGAGCCGGGATCTGGATGCATCAGGTTTCTTGGGAACAAAGGAAGTGGCATTGTTACAGTCCTGTCCCGCGTAGCTGATTGTCTCTTTGCCTTTAGCGGAAGCGAGAGCAGTGTTGGAGGGAGGAGCCCGATATCTGTAGGCGGGTGCAGCAGTTGGCTGCTGATTGTATGCCTTTTCAAACTTAGCCCCAAATTAACCATTGCACGTAAGTCAGCGTAGGGGAAGTGGCTGAGGGAGGCTCTCAAATGCGGCTTCAAGCATGACTGAAAGATGTCTAACTGCTCCTCATCAGAGGGAGGAATGGCCATTTCACTGAGCTTTAAGTTCCAACGCTTGTAAAAGTCCCCGATGTTCTCATCGGGACGCTGCACTGTTGTTTGCAGGTCAACCCTGTTTGTTTCCCATTCCAAGTTGGCCTTGTACTTCTCTGTGAAGGCACTGGTGATCTGGTCCCATGTAGCCCTGGCCTCGGGTTTCAAACGGAAGAACCATTTTAAGGCACTGGATTTTCAAAGATAAACTGAAATAGTCAGCCAACTGCTGATTGGTGCATCCTTTGGCCTTCATCGCCAAGGTATATGTGTCCAAATGGGTTTTTGGGCATGCAGTCCCATCAAAGAGATCCAGATTAGGCATCACGAATTTGTGGGGCAGGGGAACAATGGAGTCCGGGTCCGTAGGCCGGAAAGCAGACTTCTTGGCAGTCAATTCAGCGATCTGCGCTTTCATTTCCTTGTGTTGTTCCATGAACCAAGCCAGATGAGGATCTTGTGGTGGAACCATGGCATTCAGACCAGCGACTGAGCTAGGGAGAGGAGCTACTATTGGCGGCAGACTGGTGGAGGGAACGGTCGATCCGGGGACATAGGTGAAAACCTGTCCTTGGCCCGAACTACCCGGGGGAGCTTGAGTAGGACCCTGAGCAAAAGGATAGAACCTTGCGGCTTCTTTGTGGGTTTTCAACCGGCAAAGAGGGTGAAGGCGAGTCCGATGTAGGCCGGGTAGCTCGGATTTCCGGAGTAAGGCCCATATGTAGGCTTGAGTGCGGGCTGCTGTCCCGGATTGTTGAATTGCATGGCTGCCTGTGGCGAAGGTGTGTAACCAGGGGGATACTGCGGTCCCGGTGGTTCGGATGAAACCGGGATGGAGGCTTGATAACCCATAGAAGTCTGAGTGAGAAATGGATTTGTGAGAGCTGTGTGAGGAGCAGCTGATCTAGTACCATTCTGAGGAGGGACTCCTGACGCGTGGCCCAGAGAACCCATGTGGCGGCATTCCAAACCGTGGGTTCTTTGTGAAGGTCCGGATTGATCGGTTCCGAACTGAGGTGGGATTCCAATTTGCTGGGGCATTCCGAGGTAACCCCAACCATGAGAAGACATTCCGTACTGACTTTGCCCCCACTGAGGAGCTGCAAACTGATTCGCCCTGTCAGGCTGCATGGATCCAGTGGTCTGACCCAGAGATTGAGGAACATGGGTTCTGGTAGTACCGAAGGAGGTTGGTGGTGGCATCCTGGAGTAGTCGGGGCGACCAAGATTGGGATTGGGGTCCTCCTCCTCTTCCACGGTGAAGGTGTCATCGGGGTTGAGGTTGGCGGCCAAACCGTGGCTCTTGATAGCCTCCATAACGCTGTTCAGCTGTGCTTCTTGTCGCACTCTCATCTGTTCGGCTAACTGATTCCACTGCTGTTCTGTTTGAGGAGTCCCGAGAGGCGGAGTGACGTTGTCCCCATCGTTACCACCGATGCGGACATTCGAAACCCAGAGTCGGAAAAGACGGTGAAGCTGACGATGCGCTTGACTCTTCCCAACTGATTAAACGGTGACCCGGTGCCCGAAACCAAGCTTTGTGCGGAGCTACGGGGGAAAGACACGAGGGTTCAGATGGTGGGATTTGAAGGAGGGTAGGTGTTTGGGCTTTGGGCTCATGCAACATGCAATTATTTGTTCTTGTTTACTTAAAACACGCTTTATTAACCTAATCGGTTGGAAAAGATTGCTCTTCTTTTTCGCAAACTACTCTGATTCCTGGATCAGTGGGCCCCGTCACTACGTCTATAAGCCCCTCGTATTCCACCTGTATTTCGACCTCCAGGGTGGACAGCCCCGGGCGAGGGTTCTATAGGGCAAGCGGGTCCCACCGACCGAAAAGAAAAATGATCCTAAAAGTCAGGCGGGTAATCTAGTCTTAACGAGCATTCGATGTAAATTACGGACAAAACTGACATCAAAGTCAAGATCATGTCCGAGGGCTCGACGAAAAGTCGGCATGATTTGGACTGATAAGCGTCCGCAATTGATCTTGACTTGTCGTCAGTTAGGCCGTAATTAGGCATGGAATAACCGTTAATCCTTGATGACTCAGTGTCATCTTTGGGAGTACGTGTATAATTTGTGCCGATCAAAGTCAAGAAGACGCGGTCAATATCTTGGTCAAAGTCTGCGGCGGAAAACCGGCATGACTTCGACTGATTAGGGACCCGAAAGATATTGAGTCGGTATGCCGACAAAGGCTTGAAAGGAAAGGTCTATACACAGACAGGGCATGACACAGACCAAACTAAAAACCAACCGGGTCTCGGACAAAGTGCGTCACGGACAGGTGCATGGTCGACACGAGGCTCCATGGGATGTTTGGGTAGTCCTGTGCTTGCACCGAGAGGCGTAATAAGACCAAACGGGCCGCGACAAGGATTTCCCCGGATTAGGGACGTAGTGTGCAGTGTAAGGCCACGTGCGCGTAGTGTGCAAGTAGTCTATCTTCTTTTTCTGAGTAAAATAGAGATTTTTTTATGTGTCTTAAAAAGTATGATGCATGATTTTTTTTTTGAAAATTTTCTTTTTTTTTTTTTTGAAAATTTTTTTTTTTTGAACTTTTTTTTTGAAATGAGCACATAAGCACAAAAATTCCGACAGTTAGGGACATGATTCCGACAGTCAAAATTTTGACTTTTTCCGAGGCGGCCAAAACAACACGAAAATGTGCAAAAATCAACACACACAACAAATGATTTTTAAAGCCGGGACGGAAGCTTGACCCTCAAAGCTTTTCTTTTTTTTTTTTAAACAATGATACCGGTACGTGGGATTGTTAGACCACAATTTATCCCCGACTCGTGTTAGGAGGCGATAACGGGAAGTTTGATGGTTTCCACCAATACACCCAATATCGTTTTTTTTTTTTTTAGAAAAAGCTTGATATGTCCCCAGCGGAGTCGCCACTGTGATGATGTGCCAATTTTTCCGAAAGGACTTTGAAATTTTTCGTTTCTTTGAAAAACCTATCGAAAAAGACCGGAGTCGCCACGTCATTTTTGTTTTAAGGGCCAAAACTTTGAAAAATGCCCGAGATTAGGGATTTGGGTTCGGAGGTCACGTTACATGCCGGGAAGGACGTTAGTGTGCACCCGGAATGCCTCGTAAAACGAGTCTTCCAAACATTTGAAATCCTTTGTTGTGTGTGTGTGTGTGTGTGTGTGTGTGTGTTTTGGCCAAAATAAATTGAAACTGAGGAAACCAAAAATTGGGAACTCTTTTTAAGGCTTTAAACTGATCCCATGATTTTTGGATGATTTTTGGGTTGAGATTTGGAGCTCAAAAGATTTTTGGAAGTTGAAAACCACTTCTGCCAGAATGAAAAAGGCAGTGGACACTTGATTTTGAAATGGACTTTATGGCTTGAAAACTTCAGAATCTGGGAAAAGTCCGAGAATGAAAAATGTTCAAAACACATTAAATAAGGTTTTTATGAAAGAACTTTCTATTTTGGAGATGAGTTAATGGACCAAAACCTTCTGGAAATCTCAGATATGAAATCTGGATTTCCAGAGACTGATGAACTGACCTTTAAAAGATAATTTGAAAAAGGGAGTTTTACTCAGGAAAAAAATAGAGTAAAAATATTTCTGGAAAGCTCTGGATGTTGGATACAAAAAGTATTTTGTAGTCAATACCAAATTCCAAGTTTATCTGTATCCAAAAAATTAGACCATGGACTGAGGTCTTAGAAAATTGCTACTGGACAGCAACTTCTCAAGAAGGAAAATGTGATTTTAAAGGGGGGTTTGGCATCCATGCTTGTCCCCATTTCCCTAGGTTTTGATTAGTGATCACTTGACATTTTAGTGGTGAATCAACTATATCAAACCATCCTTGGGGTACATTAGGACTTAAGCATTTCATTTGCTTGGGAAGGGGAATTTTGTAGAGATGAAATTAAAGAGAAAAATCAACTAGAGATTTAAAATGTGGACCATTTGAGATGGTCATTCATGAAGATGAACTTCAAGATGACCATGTTAGGTCAAGATTTAAGTTAAACTAGACATAAAGTAAATCAAAGTAAGAAGAACAAGATGAACAAGAAGTTAAAAGGGAGTTTTAGGGTTTAGAGAAGGAGGGCTTTACCAATGGTGACACCCTATCTTCCTAGGCTTGGAATTTGACTTGAGGAGTATCAATATTTGGTGTTTGACTTGAGGAGTATCAAGATTTGGTGTTTGGATTTGTGTTTGGGTGGATTCAAGGCTTGAATGTGTTTAGGGTTTGATGATAGAGTTGATCAAAGAGAAAACAAGTAGATAACACTTAAGTCCTCTATGTTTTATCCCTAATCTTCCTCTTGAGTAGTGTTTTAAGCTTGAGCTTGGTGTGTTTAAGAGTGATTTGAGAATGTTTGAAGTGAAATTGGGAAAGGTTCAAGAGAAAATGGTGGCAATCTAAGGATTCCCACTGTTTTCTCTCTATTTTTCGCCAAAATACAGCTTCTGTGAGTAAAATGTGTTGTGTAAACTGAGAGAGGAGGGTTCAATTTATAGGCCCCTGTGAGATGCAAACATATCCGTGCGGAGGGTTCTGTAAACGTGCCTGGTGCATTAAATGCTGCTCCAGGCTTTGAACAGGAAGAATATTATTCAAAATTCCAGCAGTTTTTGTTTTTCAACTTGCCTAATTCAGATTTTTCCAATTTCTTTTGGTTTTTTGATTCCTTTCCATGGTTTATCTTTAAATGGCAATCCCTAATCTACCCTCACTTTGTTAGGAATGTTAGGAATTGTTAGAAATGTTAGAAATGTTAAAACTTTCGTTAATTTTCTAACGAAAATTCTAACAACTCAAATTGGAGCACTTACAGAAATGCTTTTGAAGGCTGAACCCAAGTTTGCCAGAGCGTCTGCTTGAGAATTTTCTTCTCGTGGGATTTGGTCCAAAGAAAATGATTTGAATTAAGAATTTTTACGATTTCCAAATATGTTGTCATCTTAGCATTTTTCGCTGTGTAGGATCCGTTGTAATGGTTAACAATTAGCAGAGAATCCATAAACACCCGGATATGCTTGACATCTAGGTCCTGGGCTGCTGTTAAACCTGCAATTAATGCCTCATATTCTGCTTCATTATTAGTGGCCTTAAAATTGCAACTGATGGGTTGTGGTATTATGTCCCCTTGTGGCGATTTTAGTACAACTCCAAGACCCGTTCCTCTCATGTTAGAGGCACCATCTGTGTAGAGAGTCCAAATTTTCAGGATGTCATCATCTTGAAGTTGCTGTACTTCCAATTCCACCTCTTGTTGCATGGTTGGACTAAAATCAGCCACAAAATCAGCTAGGGCTTGAGATTTTATTGCAGTTCTGGGCTCATATTTGATGTCGTACGTGCTTAATTGTACGTAACCATTTCTCCATTCGACCTGACATCTCTGTTTTTCTCATAACATTCTTAATAGGATAGTTAGTGCGTACAATTATAGTATGCGTTTCAAAATAGTGCCTTAATTGAATAGAAGCAGTTATCAAAGCTAAAATTAACTTCTGTAAATGAGAATACCTGGTCTCCGCATCTAAGAGTGTCTTACTTATATAGTAGATGGGTTGCTGACTACCATCTCGTTCTGTCACCAAGACTGCGCTTACAGCGCCTTCTGATACTGCTAAGTATATGTAAAGATGTTCCTCCTCCTGAGGTTTGGCCAATAACGGAGGTGTCGACAGGTAAGTTTTGAGTTCTTGAAAGGCTTCTTCATGTTGGTTCTCCCACTGGAACTTCTTGTTCTTCCTTAGGATATCATAGAAAGGTTTGCATCGATCCGAGGATTTTGAAATGAATCTGGTGAGTGCTGCAATCTTTCCTGTCAATCTTTGGACGTCCTTGACAGATTGAGGTGACGATAGATTGATAATAGCACGTATCTATTCTGGGGCAGCTTCAATGCCTCTTTTAGTAACCATATAGCCCAGAAACTTCCCTGCCCTCATTGCAAAGTTGCATTTAGCTGGGTTAAGCTTCATATTGAAACAATCCAAGATGTCAAAGGCCTGGGATAAGTTGCTTATGTGATCTTCGGTTTTCTTGGATTTTACTACCATGTCGTCGATGTATACTTCCATTGTGTCCCCAATCTGATCTTTGAACATTTTGTTGACGAGCCTCTGATATGTTGCACCTGCATTTTTTAGACCAAAAGGCATAGCAATATAACAATAAATACACAGCTAGGTGTTATGAAGGCGGTGTCCTCTTGGTCAGATGGTTCCATCTGGATTTGTTGAAATCCTGAGGATGCGTCCATGAATGTGAGGAGTTCATGTCCGGAATTGGCGTCAACCAACGAGTCTATGTGTGGCAAAGGGAAAGGATCTTTTGGACAGGCTTTATTCAGGTCTGTGAAGTCGACACAAACTCGCCATTTCCCGTTTCTCTTCTCTACCACAACCACGTTTGCTAACCATCTTGGGTAATCGACCTCACGTATCATGTTGGCTTTGAGTAGGCGCTCTACCTCTTCCTTGATGATCTGGTTTCTGGTTTCTGCAAACTTCCTACGTTTCTGGTGTACTGGTTTAAAGCTAGGATCTATGTTAAGTTTGTGAGTGATGACATCTTTGCTGATGCCTGTCATGTCATCATGTTTCCAAGCAAAACTCTTTATTCTGCTTCTTAATAGGTCCACAAGTTTCTCTTCTATTTCTGGTGGGATGTCAGTGCCAATAAGTACTTTGATGTCCGGGTTGGAAGGGTCTAGCAATACTTCTTTCACATCATCCTCCCTAGCTTCCAGGACTTCACGTACTTTCCTCGGTAATTGCTATGCTTGTTTTGGAGATGTCGACGCCTTCATTGAAGTTTTGTAACATTCCTTGGCCACCTGTTGATCACTGTAAATCTTAGCGACACCCCAAGGTGTTGGGAACTTCACACATTGATGGTAAGTGGAGGGTACGGCCTTCATTCCATGAATCCACGGTCTTCCAAGAATGACATTGTAAGATGTTGCGCAATCAATTACGCAGAATCGTTCCATGGTATTGAGACCCTTCGAGTATATTGGAAGCTTTATCTCCCCCACCGTTTCTTTGACTTCACCGCTGAAGCCTACCAGCATTGAGGATTTTTTAATGATCTCCGATTCTGGGATGTTCATTTCCTTAAGGGTGCCCAACATGATAAGATTAACAGAGCTACCCCCATCAACTAGGATGCGCCGGATTGTACAGTTGGCGATCTGCAAGGAAATAACTAGACCGTCGTGATGGGGTTCCAGCAAATTATCTCGGTCGCTTTCATCAAAGGTGATTGGATCCTGGCAAGGTGTCGGCATCCTGAGCTGTCTTTCTGGTTTCTCCTCTTTTGACTCCTTAGCATGTCGTTTTGCAGCAGAATAGGATGTTCCACATATTTCTGAACCTCCACTAATGAAATTAATCACCTTTGTTGGTCTTTGGGAGAGGCTGGTCTCTCGGCTTCATGAGGAGCTTCCGCATTTTCGGCCTTCTTCTTTACGGATCCCAAAGAACTCCTTAAGATGTCCTTTTGAGAGCAAGTAACTGATCTCCTTTCTTAATGCGATGCAATCTTCGGTGACATGTCCAAAGTCTTCATGGTAAGCGCACCATTTTGATTTGTCACGCCATCCCGTGGCTTTATCCGTCTTCTTTGGCCATCTGGCTTTGTCCCCAAGGTTGCCCATTGCACAGAGTATACCTGAAATGTCAACAGAGAAACAATAATCAGAAATCTTAGGCACATTATCATTATCTTCATCCTCACCGTCTATTGAATTAATTTTGCTAGTGTCAATTCTCAGATAAGGATTGGAACGGTTGTTCCTGCGATGGGACGATTCGATCTTTTGTCGGGGTTGTCATATGTCGACATCTTGGATGAGGATTTCGATCTTCGCGGCTCGTCTTCCTCCGATCTTATGAATCTCACCGCCCGCTCCCCGACTTCTTCCAACCGCTTACAAGGAGTCATCACCAAATCTCGGTATCTTGTGAATCCTTCTTGACCCCATTTTGAATGCTTCGTGGCTGTCGACATGTCAAAATTGGGAATTTCTAGCACTTCCTTATTGAACCGGTGGACATAGTCCTTTAGAGTTTCATTAGGCTGCTGGGTCACATTGTAGAGATCACTTGTCAACCTTTCAAATTGTCGACTGCATGAGAATTGGTTATAGAACATGTTGATAAGTGGGAGTAAGAACCAATTGAACCTAGAGGTTGCCTAATCAACCATTTGAGGGTTGGTCCGGACAAGGTTGATCCAAATCCCTGCATAAGCAGGCCTCCCGGAATTGAAGAGGAATGGATGATGTCCATCTTTTCTTGATAGTGGGCAACGTGTTCTTCTGGATCCGTGGTACCGTCGTACAACTTCATAGATGGTACACTGAATCGCTTCGGGATGTCGACATTTGCAATTGATGGGACAAATCGGGATTGACTGTAGCAGTTTTGAGTCACTGGTTGGATTGGAGGAGTTATGCCCGGCACGTTCATTATCAGCTCTCTGAGATCCTGCATCTGTTTAGCTAGTGGGTTTCCTGCAAAAGGGTCAGCCATAGGAATACGATTGAAATTATTATTATTGAAAATATTATTTAGCAAACCAGAGTTGTCTGTAGTAGTCGTGACAGTTGTGTTGTCGATGAATGGGATGAACTGAGTGTATCCTGCAGAAGGTGGCGTCATCAGGGTGTCCCCGGGCAAAGATGTTGACATCATTAAGGATGTCAGCTGACGTGTTTGAGGCGGACTACCCATTGGAATAAATTCACTCTGAAGTGTAGGTCCTTCGGTGTTGTCGAAGTTGAGGTTCCTCGCACGTAATGGCGATATGTTGTCAAGCCGAGACGTGATGAACTGTTGATCTTTCTGCATCTTAATCATGGAATCGGCCAGCACCTTCGAATTGCTGTCTTGTTGGTCCAGCCTCTGATTCAACCTGGTCAGGATACTCCGGATGTCAGCATCTGCATTGGAAGAGGTGGCTCCCTTTTGTGGGGTCTTCGTGGGTTGAGTTTGCTGAGGTCCGGTCTGAGGAGGTAGTGGTAACAAGCTGGTTCTACCTCCTGATGTGGGAACGACGGCGGGACTCTTGCCGGCGGCGGACACATTGGGGGGTGCAGACATAATGAATTTACTTAGGAAATGATCCAAATAACCGATAAACCACGAGGCCCCTCGGTGGGCGCCAAATTGTTTTGGTAGAAAAAACAATAGAGTAGAATCTTAACTTTGATTAGTGTGTGGATTGAACAATAAGGAGGGGACTATGGAATTCGACTATAAGGAACAAAGGCATAAAAAAGAAATAATGACACCACGATTTGTTAACGAGGAAAACCTTGGAGGTGATTACCTCTTTGGAAAAAACCCCGGGAGTTAGGTCTCCAACCTTAAAAGTTTCACTATAATGATCACGAATACAACTTTGGAAGATAATGGAGAGGATTACAAGAGCCTGTGTGTAGAGTGTGTGTGCGTATGAACCTTAGTGTATGTTGCGTCTCCATTTCCCCTTATATATAATTAAGTATGAAAAATTCAAATATTGTTCCTACAATCTCGGGATATAGGCTTATCCTTTCAACCTCCGTGAGACCAAGTCGCCCTAGCCGTTGAAGGTGTGTTGAACGTGCTGGAGAATATCTCGCATTTCTCTCTTAATTACTGGAAAATAAGAATAAAGATTTTAGTAAATATTAAATAAGTAAATATTAAAACAATACTTACAGTGGAATGACATCTTGATATGCAGGATCAACTGAAGATGTCACCATGCTGAAAAATACCCACAACACCTAATATCTCCGTTGTATTGTAAATTCCGCTAGGTCAAAACAACACTCAAGAAATTCATTAAGCACTTTAGAAATAAATGAATCTAGGTTTCCTCGTATTCCGCTAGGTCAACAAGCAAACCTAATTGATGAAATAGTGAACTTTAAATAAACTATCCACGCTAGTGCAACAGTTTAAACCAAATACATAAATTATATATATTTCATCAAATGTGAACGAGAAAGTTTGAATCAATTAAAATCGTACTAGCATAGAGATTCGACAACTACTACATCCAATCCATGAAAGAGGGGATTTAGCTACTCATATTCATGATAACACTCACAAAGTATGAATAACAATAATGCATCAAATCTGAGAAAATAACAAAAAATCTTAAAAACCCGAAATCCTTCACTGCTTCCAAAACCTAGGCAAGAAAAATAAATTAAAAGTTACCTAATAATTGTTCTCAAGGGAGTATATATACTCCATACTTGAGTCCTAAATCAACCAGGAAAATAAAGAAACAAAATCCTTGCAAATCTGTTCCAAACGCTGTGCTGACGTCATAATAGGCGTCCTGGCACGAGTCGTGCTAATTAGCACGAGTCGTGCCCTTCAGTCCAAGTCGTGAAAACGAGTCGTGCTAGACCCCTCCATTCGTTCTGAGCAGCTTTGCTGGAATTGTGCATTGATCCCACTCGTGAGAACGAGTCGTGCTCCCTGGTCCCAGTCGTTCTGATTAGCTTGGCTTGAGAATTGCTTGATTTCCATTCGTTCTTCACTCGTGCCCAAGCCTTCTTCAGTCGTGCTCCACTCGTGCCAAATGTAGAATTGCCCAATTTTGACTCAACTTTGACTGGCCTTCGTCCCTTAACTTTGTTTGACCCCGAGCTTGCACCTTGACCAATTTGTTGCCCTTTTTCACAGACAATTGACTTGCACTCTTCGCTCCATGAGATTTCACAACCAATTACAAAGAAAATGACAAAACTACCCTTAAAGTGTATTGTTTTCTCATACAACCTCACATAATAAAATGTCACTCAAATACATCAAAACCAATCTAAATACATCACAACTCAATGAAAAGCATCCGGAAATATAGGTAAAATGATATGTATAAAATCCACTCATCACTCTTCCCTCGGGGACGGGTAGCACGGGGAAGGTTGGCACCTGCTCCCTCGGCAGTTGGCTGCCCCATGGAACGGAGAGACATGGCCAGGGGAGGTGGTCCTTCGGGCTGAGGTGGAGGAGGAAGCACTTCGGCATTTGGAGTGATCCCGTTCACTTGGGTTTCATCCTCATTGGTAACACTTGCGAATTGTCCGTCTTCCATTGAAAATCAACAATTGTAAACAGCAAATTAACAAACGGATAACTTTTTCAATAATCAAAATTTAACGCCAAAATTTGGAGCTGAATACGGCACAAACACGGGATTGTAATCTGTGATATTAATAACACCAAAATTTTCCGGCCAAAAACGATTGTTCCAAGCGAAAATTGACGAATTCCGGCTGAAATATGCAGAATCCGGTCGAAATCTGCAGAATCCGGCTGAACCAAAACCAGAGCCAAACAGAGCAACGATTTTTGATCAAATCAAAAATAAATCCAGCAGAAAACTTGGCTTCAAGCGAACTTTTTTCAGGCCAAACTAGACGTGTCCATTTTATAAACCGAATCGGTCAACCGGGAGGTTGAAAATCGGTCAAAACCGGGTAAAACCGGTCAACGGCAGTTAATCGGAACCGGCTAACCGAAACCGGTAATTGGCCGGTTCGGTTAAGGTTGAGAATTTTGAAAAACCGGTCAACCGCCGGTTAACCGCCGGTTTTTGACTTGCTCGGCCGAGTCATATGAGGTGCTCGGCCGAGCAGAACCTTCCAGTGTGTTAATTTCCAATAACGGTCATGCTCGGCTGAGTCATATGAGTTGCTCGGCCGAGCATAACGCCAGAACATGTTCCAACGGCTACTTTTTCAAAAACTAGCCGTTATTTCTAAAAACTAGCCGTTAATTTTTAACTTGGGCAGTCAAAAATTAAAAAAAAAATGTTTTTTTTGCCTAATTTACTAACTATAAATATCACCTCCCTCCTCCCATTTTATTTCCACATTATTTATCTCTACTCTTTCTCTTCTACTCTCAAATATTCACATATACTCTCACCCTCATCCAATTTTCAGTTAAATATTGTCCCATTTTCAGTTAGTTTTCTAACGAAATTAGTGCTTTTCTCCATTTTCATCCATTTTTAAGCTCCGTTTTGTTTCCAAACTTCATTTTTTCTTATACAAATGGCTGCAAATCAAAGAAGAAGCAATTTAGGCAAGTCCGTTGTTGATTCTTCCTCCCCCAACGATGATTTTGATCATCAAAATCCAAATATTCAACAAAATGAAGAAGAAGAACAAGTTGAAATTGAAAGTGGTAATGCTAGGAGTGGTAGGGGCAGCCGAGCTAGGGGAGGTGGTCGGGGTCGGGGACAACGACAACCCCCTAGAGAAAGAGAGTCACAATCCGATACCTTCGCCACCCATTTCACCAAAAGAAAAATTACTGCCGAGGATGATTATAATTTTCGAGCATGTTGCAACTATTGTAATGCGACATACGCATTCAAAAGAGGCGGAGGGCATGGGACGCTCAACGGGCATTTGGTGGCAAAACATCCCGAGAAACTTGGCATTTTCGCTTCGCAAACTCAATTACAATTTCAACGTAGTTCGGGTTCGGGTGCACAAGGTTCGTCTTCCCCTTCTTTCGTCCTTTTTAAATTTGACAAGTGGGTTTATAGGGATGAACTAGCCAAATTTATTTGCATTAAAGGCCTTCCTTTTAATTTTGCGGATTGTGATTTTTATGAAAATTTGCTCGCCTTTCTTTGAACCCCTCCGCCACGAGAGTATCACGTACGAATCTCGTACGTGATATTACTAGAGTGGTTGAAAGATATAAAAAAGATTTAATTGGTGTTTTATCAAAATTAGAAAATAAATTTTCAATTTGTGCCGATGGTTGGAGTGATCATTGGCAAAGAAATACTTATTTGGGCGTTACTTGCCATTGGATAGATAATTCATGGAAAATCCAAAAAAGATTAATTGCTTACAAAGATTTTGAGCCACCGCATTCCGCGAAAAATATTTGTGCGAAATTGCTTGAGATTTTTCTTGAATATTGTATTTTAAATAAAATATTTACTATTTCATTTGACAACGCAAGTGCTAATACGGCTAGTTTGCCCGATTTAATTACCGTTTGTCAACCCTCACTTGGGAGTAAGTTTTTTCATATTAGATGTTTATGTCATATAATTAATTTATGTGTTAGAGATGGTTTAGATGCATTAGAAACACATGTTAAGCCAATTAGACGAGCTCTTCAATTTATTTAAAAAAAAAATCTAATACAAAAAAATGGATAAGGTTTTTAAGAAGTAAAAGTGTGCCGGACAAATATTTTACTTACGATGTTTCAACTAGGTGGAATTCCACCTATAAAATGTTAAGCGATGGTTATGCTTATAAAGATTTCCTAACACAATTTTTTATGTTAGTTGGCTATCATGAACCTCTATTTACTCATCATTGGAATGCATGCATTAATTTATGTGAATTGTTAAAGATTTTTAATACCGCTACTTTGGCTTTTTCGGGAGTTTATTATCCAACTTCCGTTTTGGTGCTAGAGCTTTGTATTGCAATTGTTACTATTTTTGACAATTTAAAAGATTGCCCTATTTTAAACCAATGCATTTTTAACATGAGACAAAAGTGGCTTAAATATTTTGACACTATTCCGTCTCTTTTCTTGGTTGCAAAGTTATTAGATTTCCGAGTTAAATTAGATGATTTAGAGTCCATTATAACTTATTATTATATGAAATTATATCCCGATGGTGACGGTAGTTATGAACTTCCGTCAATTATTGTTAATGACACAAAAAATGATTTGATTAACCTTTTTAATGAGTATAATGTCTTATATGGAAACACATCTCAAAGCCAACAACATGAAGATGATTCCTCTACTCCCCAACCAAGTTTTACTAGTGGGGGTCCATATAGTTTTATTACAAATTTGTATAGTAAAAAATATGATCCTTCTCGAGGTTCATCTTCATCATCATCAAACCTTTCCGTGGAGTTAGAAACGTATTTCACTACAAACTTTGAATTAAATCAAGATCCAAATTCAAATGAATTTGATGTTTTACAATGGTGGTCAAGAAGGAAAGACATTTATCCTATACTTTCCATAGTTGCTAAAGAAGTATTAGCCTCTCCCGCTTCAACGGTGGCGGTTGAATCGGCATTTAGCGTTGGTGGAAATGTTTTGGATGAAAGACGTTCTCAACTAACAAGTGAAAACTTGGAACATCAACTTTTACTTGGCGATTGGGTTAAAGCGGAAAAAAGGCAACAAGACATGCCTTATGATGAGGATCTATTGGATCCAAGATATCAATACGATGTCGAGGACTCCACGAAAAGTAGTGATGAATGAATGATGTTTTAGATTAATTTTTATTTTAATTAGATTAGTTTAGACTTTAGATTAGATTTATTTTTAATTAATTGTAATAGTTAGGTTGAGGTAAAGGCTCCTAAATGTCCCCCCTTATTTATAAAAGGGTAAGGTTGGTTGTTCCCCTCTTTGTAATTTTATTTTGATTAATAAACTTTAAGGGTACGGTCCCTTTTTTCTTTTATATACTTTTGTTTCTTTTAAAAAAAGTTAAGTTTTCTTTCTTTCAAAATTCATAACTTTTTTTATAAATCTTTTTTCAAAAAATGTATGTAGTCAACTTAAGTCTAAAATAGTCTTATTTATCTAAAAAAAAATTTGAAAAAAATTAAAAGTTAATTTTTTTCAAAAAATCGTTAACTTTTATTTCTTAAAAAAATCATAACTTTTTTTATAAACCTTTTTACAAAAAATGTATGTAGTAAACTTAAGTTCAAAATAGTCTTACCTATCTAAAAAAAAATTGAAAATAAAATAAAATTAATATACTACATACAAAGTTAATGAAAACTGTTAAAAAATTAACTGAAAAATGATATGCTCGGCCGAGCACTACTATATGACTCGGCCGAGCAACCCTCAACCCCTAAACCCTAAAAGGGTTGCTCGGTCGAGCAACACCAAAGACTCGGCCGAGCAACCCTCAAAACCCTAAACCCTAAAAGGGTTGCTCGGCCGAGCAACACCAAGGACTCGGCCGAGCAGATCCAAACCGTCAAACCGAAGGTTAACCGGATAACCGTTAAAACCGTGAATCGCCTAAATCGTAACCGGTTTAGCCGGTTAGGCGGTTCGGTTCCGATTTGACTTTCCAAGGTTGAAAACCGCCTGTTGAAAACCGGCTAACCGCCGGTTTAACAAACCGGCCACCTCTAGGCCAAACAAAGGGTGTTTGAATCGATTTCCCGACAATGAAACCAATTGATGATGTCAAAATCGTCACATCCAGCCCAATCCAAGTGATCGTTTGCTCCGGCGATTGCTAGGCCTGAAAATAAGAGAAAACACGTAAACTAAGTCGGGGCTTGACCGGCAAAGGCCCTCCTGCGTAAGAATAAGTTCACGGTTTTGATATGAGAAACTAAATTGACAGAGTTTCTGTATGTAATTAAAAAGTAACGTACCCAATAATGTGCTATATGACTTGTATTTATAGGGATGGATTGACAGAATCCATGCTGAATTTGAATTGTAAAGAGATAAGGTATAATTCTAGGAGAATTATATCTGTTAATGAGTCCTTATTTGATCTGTATTGTAGGAGGGGTTACAATTCTGATAAGATAGTAACTGCTGAATCCTTGTTTGAATAGTATTGTTATAACAGCTCGCTGGTAAGCCGAGGAGACTGATTTCCTTATCTCTTCATCTGCACATTAGGCCGAGATAAACGAATGATTCTCCTTGTTCGGTAGAGATCTGTCGGCATGGAGAAATGCCGAGGTGACTGATTTTCTCTCCTCGTCATATAGAGATATGCCGAGGTGAGGACTTTTCTCTCCTCGTCATTCATGTTCTCAGTCCATGATGAGCCGGGGAGGAAACAAGAATACAGGGAGTCCGTTGTCAACGTTAAGGCCGAGGAAGTCACCTCGTCCTCTATGGAAGTGATCTCGGCATACGAGGGAGGTATCCTCGGCACTCATAGTTGGGGCATATTTTGCTTGCGTGTTGGGCCTAGATTAACCTTGTTGATGACGAAGTACGAGACCGATGAGGCCCATTGTTGCTTCTCATAACTTAGCGATGGATTATGTTTAGGGTCCAATCCATTTGGACGAATTCGGACAAGCCAATGTTCGTATCTCAATTTATACTGTTAAAAAGTTTTTTTTTAATAAGAGGAACTCAAATTTATTAGTAAAAGAACATATTTGGCGTTCATATGTGTTTTCTCTCAAAATGTCTGTTGAGTGTCACTTGCAAAACACGACCAACAATTTTTTTCCCTTTTTTTTCTTATTTTAAAATAGTTAAACTTCCAGAATGTCAAATTAGATTAGGTGAGAGCAATAATAATCAACCGATACTCCTTCCAAAGAATAATCTTTCCTTTTTTTTCTTTTCTTTTTTTTAATGCGAAAGTACTTTGAACAATAAATTTAGATAATTTAATTATTTTAATGAAAATATAAAACTTGTTATGAATACAACATTATAAATAATATCAATAACAACTGTTATATTCGTCAGTATACTGAGGGTCCGGTACCTGGTGGTTCAGGATTAGTCCGACGAAGCTGAGAACCTGGGTAAAAAAAAATAACAACTGTTCCAAATTGGCCTTCCTCTTTTATAATGTTCGTATCTCAATTCATAAAGATAATCAAATAAAATTATGAGTATGTTTTGGGGGAAACTAGTTTCTCCCTAACATTATAAAAAGTTTTGTTTTAAAAACCGAAACAAAGACACGTACAATTTTTTTTTAAAATAAAAAACAAGACTTTTTATAATATTTGGGAAAACTAGTTTCCCCCAAAATTTTCTGTAAAATTATTACTCAAAATATATTAATATTAACAATAAAAAAAGTAAGATGATATTTTTAGGAGGGCGCGGGAGTATGTCTTTAACAGGAAGCTAGTAACTCGTATCATATGCACTTTTGTGTGGGGCAATCCCACTTCATTTGCACGAGAATTAAGAAAATGTCTAATTTGTGTCCGTGTTGTGAGTATGAAAAAGTGAGATATGAGAGAGAATGCGGAATAGAAAATAGTAACTTGATTGGTGTTGTGAGTATAAAAGTAAAATAAGAGAGAGAATGAGGGGGAGGAACAGTAAATATTTTTTGTCATTTTAGAAAATTAAAATCTTATATATGAGACACCCAAAAAAGCAAAACTGAAATCTATGGGACGGATGGAGTAGTAAGGAACTTCTAAGATTCTTCAAATGATAAAAGACTTTACATAATTTTTTCATAAAAAACAAAAAGCTATGAAAAAATTTCAATAGTAAATGCTTTTATGTTATGCTAATGGTTGACATTAAAAGCGCTTACTTGAGATTTCCGTGACCCATTATAATATAGCGGTCAAGCCCATTAAAGATATTCGGAGAAGTAAGTTCATAAAAAGCCCATTAGGCCCCATTCAATAAAAAATACTCCCTCCGTTCCAAAATGATTTTTCTATTTTATTTATTTTTTGGTCACGAATACAAATCAAATTTGAACAATAATTATAAGTAGATTTGATTATACTAATGTAAATATAAAACTTATAATTGATACATATCAACAATACTATCAACGACAAATTTTAAATTTTCATTACGATATATATAAATGGAAAAATACAAAAATTAAATAAAAAGTGAAAAGGTGACATGTTAAAGAAAAAAATGAAAAAAGTGATATATTGTAAGTGTAGATGGTTTGTTAGAAGAGAAAAAATTGGGTAGGTGGATTATTTTCTTAAGTATGATAAATGAATAGCATTTACATTTTGAAACTAAGTTGATTGTTACGAGACAAAGAAAGTAGGTATTTATCAAAAAAGTAAACAAATACTCTTTCCATCCCACTTCAATTGAGTCATTTTTTTTTTGGAACGTCCCTACTTCAAATGAGTCATTTCATAAATGAAAAGAAGTGAACAGTGTTTCAGACATTTTGAATGTACGCTCGCCCGAAATTTTATTTTTCCAATGATGAAAAAAGAAAAGGAGTCGACACGCCATGTTTAGAGGTACACTTTGAAAAACCTTTTAGAGAAAATGGGTCCGGGGATCAGGTTACGTGTTGGGAAGAACCGAGAGTTCACCCAACACGCCTCGTCCGTGGACGAGTCTTTCTAACTAAACATCCAAGTAATCCATAAATGTGTGCAAGCATTGATAATAAACAAATGTAGTAAACATGAATTTTATTGATTTGAACTGAAACTTACAACTTGTGAACCATTTATTCAGGAAGGCCACATCCCAGATACAACAAATCAGAACAGATTACAAAGGAAAAGGATCTCTGCAAACAGACATAGTGTGTCGCGTGACACATAGCATGTCTGGCTAGATGTGTCGCGTGACACAGGATCTAACCAGACACGATGTGTCGCGTGACACACAGTGTCCATCTGCAGAGACTTATAGATTTGAACACAACAGCACCAACAATCAACACAGATCTAATTAATCAATCAGTTAAGCTTCGAAATGAACAATTAACAACAATTCAACCAAGGGGGTATGTATATGGAGAGATCCACACTCCCTTGGGATCTAAACACCAATTTCAACAAATACCCAACAATAAGCACTCAATTATTCAAAGCAACAAAGTTAAACAGAGAGATTGCGATTGAATCTCAGTAATCACGACAGATGTAGTCGAATTACTGAGATCAGAAGAGAACAGGACAATTGGACTATAGAAATTGCAAAGTAAGAGAGAGAGAGAGAGATGAGGTTGAGGGTTTACCCTTGTAGTATCCACGAATTTTATACCAAGTTTGGTATAAAATTCTTCAACAACTGCTTCTGGTAAGAAATGAACTGAGAAGGATGGATGGAAGGAGGATCCAAGTGTTGGTGGGTGAGTTTAGGTGGATTGAGGGGAATTGAAGGTAGGTTTGGGCAGGAGAGAGAGAGGTGTGTGTTCAGTGTGTGTGTTACACTTCAATTTTGGCAGAGTAACAGTATGAGGATGTCACGACCCTAAACCTAGGCACATTTTGGTCACACGTGAAGCACGTGGGGTTGGGTATTGTGATTGTGTGCCCAAATTTTGGATTCACGCGAGTTTGAAGACATCCGGTTTAATTTGAAAAACGGAGTCGCCACGCCATTTTGATTTCCTCAAAACTTTGAAAAAAAGGATTTATGGGTTCGGAGGTTAAGTTACCCCTTGGGAAGAACGGATCGTCGTTCACCCAAGGTGCCTTGCCGTAGCAAGTCTCCCTAGATTCCGTTTATTTTGCTTGCTTGCGTGCTTTCTTGTGTGCATGTGTTTGAATGAAAGGGGAGGGAATGTCCCAAGTCGTCTTCCGGACATACAAACCATTTATTGGTTGTCGCTCGGGATTTCTTGGATTTTATGTATTCGGGATTTTGATCCCGTCCTCATCTTGGACTTGTGATCATCGCATCTTTAACCTCGGGACTTGCGTGATCGAGAGAAGGACTCTCTTTTATAGCCCAAGAATGAGGTTCTTTAGGAGGGAGTGTCCTTAGCCCATCAATCCTACACCTTAAGACGATCGAGCTTATATGAATGCTTCATGCTCGTCTTAAGTGATAATCGGAGATATAGGGTTCAAGGTTGTCCCTTTCTAAAGAGATCATGAAACCTTTATGGAAGAAACGATGTAAAGATAGGATCTTTACACCGGTCCGTTCCAAGGTTGCTGATGGGGACATGGGGGAAATGCATGATTTAATATGAAAATGACATTTTTAGTGAAAAGATGACATTTTTGAGTTGCAAAGGATGCTTTTTGATTTAAAGAAGTGATCTTTATTGCAAATGATGCTTTTTTAATGTAAAGACATGATTTTTATGCAAAGGATGCATTTTTATGAAGAAATTGGGATTCAATATGTAAGGGATGCATAAAGATTGCATTTTGAAAAGCATAGGATGCTAATTTAGGATAAAGATATGATCTTTAATGCAAAGGATGCATGAAAAGGATTTTATGTGCAAAGTATGCATTTTTATGATAAAGACTTGATCTTTATATGCAAAGGATGCATTAAGATGACATTTTTATGTAAAAATGGGGTTTTTAGGTGCAAAGGATGCACCTTTATATATAAAGATTACATTTTTAATGGCAAGGGATGCCTAATGCATGCAAAGGGGAAGGGGGATGATAAAGATATGATCTTTAAACTATCAAGTCCCAAGCAAAGATAATAACAATATATGAATGCAATGAGCAATTTAATTCATATAGAGCAATTAGGATGCAAGGTTAGGGAGTGAGAGGTTACCAATGGTTTCCTCTTCTTCTTTGGATGGAGCTAGGAGGAAGGATCGATCTTGGATCTTCAAGGAGGAGGGAGGAGACTTCTTGGCTTTCTTCTTCACCTTCTTGAACTTCCAGCAGCCTTTGAGAGAGTGTTTTTCGTATTGTGGTGTTGTATTTTGTTCATGTCATGATTAAAATGGGTAGAGGAGGGCTCTATTTATAGGCAGTCTGGGAAGAGCGAATGAAGCCGTGCGGCCAGAGACCCTTGGCTAATGCAGCCGTGCGGCATTATCCACAATGACTCAGCACTTCTAGAATCATGCAAGGTGGCAAATTCTAGAACCTTTCTCCCAATTAAGAAAAACGTGTTTCTTAATGGATAAGACTTCCTTTCAGCCCTTAATTAATTTGGAACAGTTCCGAAATATTTCCGAAACACTAGGAAGGTCCGGGGAATTACCGGAAAATTTACCGAAATTGCCGAAAAGTTTGCTTAGGAAGGCATGAGCCAGATTTGGGTACTTACAGAAGCCCCTCGGCAACGTCACTTGCAAGGCGAGTAGGGTTGTCGATAGAAAAGGATCCAATCTGGTGAATGCCGAGACGGATCGAGAGACCGAGGTGGTCGAGTGGCTGAACCTTCGGAAGGCTACCTACGTATCCCGAGTGGGAATCAAGCCAGACCGTAGTTCGGAAAAGATCCGCTGGGGAATGGGGTGTCTTATGTGACGAATTGGCTGAACCTAAGGTAGGCTACCTACGTATCCCGAGTGGGAATCAAGCCAGGCCGTAGTTCAAGCATCACTAGATAGGTTAAGAACGATGTCTAGGATCCTTGAGGTTTTGACAATTAATGGAGGTTGTCACCTGATTGACAATTAATGGAGGTTGTCACCTGAGGAAACTAGAGCTTACGTCACCATCGATTGGATAGAGGTAGCTAGAGTTTGGATAACTTGAGCATACTTCACTATTCGTGATAGAGGTAGCTAAAGTTAGAAGAACTTGAGCGTACGTCACTATCTATGATAGAGGTAGCTAAAGTTAGAAGAACTTGAGCATACTTCACTATTCGTGATAGAGGTAGCTAAAGTTAGAAGAACTTGAGTATACTTCACTATTCGTGATAGAGGTAGCTAAAGTTAGAAGAACTTGAGCATACTTCACTATTCGTGATAGAGGTAGCTGAAGTTTAGAAGAACTCGAGCATACTTCACTATTCGTGATAGAGGTAGCTTAAGTTTAGAAGAACTCGAGCATACTTCACTATTCGTGATAGAGGTAGCTAAAGTTTAGAAGAACTCGAGCATACTTCACTATTCGTGATAGAGGTAGCTAAAGTTCGGATTTCGACAATTCGGAGGTTGTCACCTAGCGTTACCCCGTTATAACGGAATTAACGGAGGCGACTGGGAAGAAAGCTTAATTGCTTAGGAGATAAGGGATATCTTCTGAAAAAGATGTTATCTTAGTTAAAGGATAACGGGAATTGGATGCCCGAGTGGAAAGTCCAGGGGCAAAATTATAATTTCTGCTCAGAGCGAAAGAAGCCGCCCGGCATGAGAGGGAGGCAAAAGAAGCCGTGCTGGTGGAAGATTAATTTTCCAGATTATTTAAAATCAGATTTGAACGGGCTATTGGGCATTACTGCCGCCCATTCCAGCCGAGGGAGAGAGAGAAGAGAGGAAGAAAATTCGAAATTCTTTCAATCCCCTTGCTTCCTTTGATCAAGAATGGATCCGGTGCCAAGGAAAGCGAGGAGGAATATCTCCGCGGCCGCTCAGAGGAGGAGGAAGGAGCTCGTTCGTACGGATAGGAGGTACGACTTTCTTACACCTCCATCGGAGCTCTATCCGGGGAGAAGGGAGCACAAATCGACGAACCCGCGATCGGTTGGGGTAAGCATTCTTATTTTGCTCAATTCCGTCGATTTTGATTGAGTATTGATTGACTTAGGGCTTGACCCAAATTTTAGGAATTTTCTAGGATTTTCCTAGAATTTTTTGAATGATTTTGAGACATTGATGAATAACCTATGAGGCTAAGAACATGCATGTGCAATTTATTTGACAAAAATAATGAGAATGACCCACTTTTTTCTTGATAATAAAGTAAGAATGATAATTGTCTAAAGTGAGACGAAGCCCTTGCATGTGCTAGAACTAGGTCAAAATTTTGATTATCAATGAGAAAATAGGATTTTGGAAGATGAAAAGGATTCATGCATGCCACTTTGTTGAAAAATAATGCTTATGTGCAAAGAATTTTGAAAATTGTGATTTTGTGCTTTAGGAAAGCAATATGATTTGACATGACGTGTTTCAAGTGATGAAAGACATGTTTTCTATGCAAAGGATGCTAGAAAGATTTTTATGAATGCTTTTCTTTTTGAAAATATGTGCACTTTTTGAACATATGCATGCTTTTGAAATGAGATGAAGGACTGACACATTTCTTTGCTGTGCTTGTCTACAGGAGAACAAGTCTAGAGGGCCATCTGAGATTGCAGTGAGGCTTTGGCAGAGGATGCCAGATTTCGAGAAAGACGGGGTGAACCCCAAGGAGTTGGTGAGAGCTACCGGCCTAGATTTATTCATTGAGGCGATCGGCAGGGGGGTTCACATTACCTCCAAGAGCAAGGGCTTGGTCCAGGCCCTTTCAGAGTTCTGGTGGGTGATAAGTGACTATTATATAGTCATTTATCCTTAGTTTTATATACTTTTTATTGCATAAAACATCATTTCTCATTTCATTTCATATACTTTTTTGTTCCTTTACCATATTTTCTAGATTTTACGCTTTTGGTATATTTCTTGCATTTAAAGACAGGTTTTAGGTCCATTTTTATCTAAAGGATACTTGGGCTAATTGGTCCGAAAGGATGGAGGAACACCAAGCAAAATAAACACTCAAAGTTGAAAACCAGTGGAAGCGGCCGTGCAGCAATATTGGGAGCGGCCGTGCATCATAGGCCATGGCCGGCCGTCTTGGCCCCAAAATCCATGGAGTGGCCGAGCACTGAAGGGCCCTGGCCGTGGCAACCTCGGAGTGGTCGTGCAGCTATTTTGGGAGCGGCCGTGCAAGTCTCCAAGTTCAAATTCAAAACTGGGGCCAAAGAGTACACGGCCGTGCAAAATCCTTGACACGGCCGTGCAAGTCGTGACTGCAGATGTAAAGGCACCTTTTGATGGCACCCAATTGAAGAGTCTCCTCCCATTTATAAATAGGACCCTTGTAATCAGTCTTAGGTATGAATTATTAGAGAAAAATCACTGATATTAGATAGATAGAAAGTACAAACATTTGTGACAACAATTTTCCAAAGGAATTTGAAGATCAAAGTCATTGTTTTTGTTCTTGGAGTTACTTTGGAGGAAGTAAAAGTGAAGCATTATTCTCAGCACTTGCCTTCTACATTCATAAGTATTCCTTAATCAATCCTTTATTATTGCTTATACTTCATAAATAGCTTGTGAGTAATCCCCCTTATTCTTGGGGTTGGAAACTCAAAAGCATACTTATTCATCATCTAAAAATGTTTAAGTCTTGTCTTCTTCCTTCATCTAAACAATTTCTTTATATTATTCTCTAAATGCCTTACATTTTGGAGATGTCCAATTTGTATGATTCAGTCAATTGAGAGAAGTACCTAGCGGAGAATCTCGATTGACGGAACCATATAAAGAAACTAGGTTTCATTGATCACGAGAGTAGTTCAATGGCCTAGGGATGTTCCTTTAATGGAAAGTATGTTGACTCTCGTCCCTAATGGATTCTTACTAATTATGGTCAGCTAGAGATAAGCCGGAACGCCCGTTTGTGACAGGGCGGGGATAACGCAAACGGAAATCTCAAACAGTTAGGACATAATTAGTCAAGAATACAAACGCTACTGTCTTAGCCCGAAGTAGCGTAGGCTTAACATACCATCCTTACTTTTTATGAAAACCTTTTATCTCTAAGACAATGACGATTTGATGAATAAGATTATGTGTATGATTTCCAATCCCGAGAATGCTTCGTTTTATAAGAATTTAATCAAAGTACTTTCTGTTTATGTTCTCTTTATTTTTCTAAAAACAAAATTTTATCTCCCCCCAATCTTTTCTATTACTTTCTAAAGACAAAAAATATTCCCTAGTAAACCCTGTCTCTGTGGGATCGACCCGTACTTGCACCCGCTATATTACAATAGCCCGTGCGCTTGCGGAATTAAATAAACCGTTAGGTTTCGACCGAACAAGTTTTTGGCGCCGTTGCCGGGAACAACGGTTTACTTTTTATTTTTGTCTTTACTACATAATTTTTGTTTTTGTTATATTTTTGCTATTTTGCTTTCTCTTCCTATAAATTGTTGCGTTTAATTTTTCTTCAAGTGTTTTTCTTATAGTTTATGAAACGGTCTCGGACATACGTTGACAACTTTGATCCGGAACCCGAAAGAAGCTTTCACGAGAGATTAAGAAGGTTTAGAGAAACTTTGAAGAAACATATGGACGGAGAACAGCAAACACCCGCTAGGACCCTACGGGACTTTGTTAACCCAAGTACCCCGGGAACTAGATCCCCTATTGTTGTGCCGAATGCCGGAGCGGCAAACTTCGAGATAAAGCCGCAGTTATTGCATATGGTTATGAATAACCAATACAGCGGCACTGCCTTCGAAGACCCCCATCTACACATCCAAACATTCCTTGAATACTGTGATACCACACGTATTCAAAATGTTACGGTGGAAGCAATCCGGATGCGCCTTTTTCCTTTCTCTCTTAAGGATAAGGCGAAACAATGGTTGAATTCGGTCCCCCAGAATTCATTAACAACATGGGACCAAATTCAAGAAGCATTCCTTGGTCGATTTTTCCCACCAAGCAAGACTGCCCAGATACGAACAAAGATTACTAACTTCTGTCTAACAGATAGTGAGACTTTGTATGACGCATGGGAGCGGTTCAAGGAACTTCTCAGAATGTGCCCCCACCACGGGCTTGAAAAGTGGTTGATTGTTCACACCTTCTACAACGGTCTCATATTCAAAACAAGAGAGACCATTGATGCCGCTGCAGGAGGAGCATTGATGAACAAAGGAGTCGATGAGGCATACGACCTTATCGAGAACATTGCATTGAACCATTACCAATGGTCAAATGAGAGGGAGCAGCAACAAGGTACGCCCGGTAAATATAATGTTGATGCAGTTACTCTTCTCTCCTCTAAAGTTGACATGTTTTTGAAAAAGTTTGAAAATCTTAATGTCAATCTCATTGCTAGTGTAAATGTGTTATGCGAACTATGTGGGTCTAACTCACATAGTACGGATAACTGTGAGTTACTTGACGTTACTTCTAACGATCAAGTGAACTTCGTTAATTCTTTTGGGCAAAAAGGGGGGATGTATTCTAATACATACAATCCCGAGTGGAGGAATCACCCCAATTTTTCCTATAAGAATAACAGCGTTCTTAACCCGCAACCATCTACACAACCCCCGGGATTTGCACCTAAGAATTTCAACAACAATGCAAGTACCTTTCCCCCTAAATCTAAATTGGATCTTATAATGGATTTTGTAGTGGAAAATAAAAATTCCCAAGAAAAGATCAATAATGAATTTAGGGAGTGTTTTAAACTGCTTAATGCTAGGTTTGATAACTTGGCATCGCATAATAAGATGCTAGAAACTCAACAAGCTCAACAGGCTACCCCAATGAATAGACCACAAGGGAGTCTTCCCGATCAACCTCAAAGGCCAAATGAGCAAGTTAATGTGGTAAAAACAAGGGATGAGCAAGAAAAGAAAAATGAATGCCCTAGAAATGATCATAGTCCAATCCCTCCGATGATTGAGACTAGTTTGGGGACGGAATCCCCTAAAAAAGTCAAGGATTATGTGTTAGTCAAATATATGCTTAGGCTTAGAATTGCTTAAACCCAATCATAACAAGCATTAATGAGGACCCCTAATTTAGTTAGATCAAAATAGAATTTTTCTATGTACCATAGGATCCCTTAGTGCTAGTGCCAAGTGTTTTTGCTATGTATTTTTCTCAAGATTTGAAGACTTGAAGACCTGAGAATTTCCATCAGAAATGTGTGAGTTACCGGTTGGAGTCGATTCTGGGTCAAAGCTTCACTTACCGGTTGAGCTTCTTACCGATTGAGTTACCGGACCGGCACCTCTGTTACCGGCCTTGTTACCTTACCGGTTAAAGCTTACTCTTCAAGCTTCCTCTTGTTAGCAGCTTGCCGGTGCATTAATTGCTCCCAACTACCAAGCCATCAACTTTAGCTAAAGTTGGTAAAGCAAGCATCTTTGACATGACATCTCTGCGGCAAATCGGTACTTCTTTGAGAATGTCAAGTAACCGGTACTCACGAGCCCCATCTATCTCTCGGAAATCCTCTCTATCCAAATCTCGGGCATTTAATGCAAGGATCTTCCCATTTAATGCCTGCCGGTCAGGTCATCATTGCAACCTCTTCAAAGACAACGGCTCCTTTTCAAAGTTCACTATAAATAGCTTTCCTGGAGCATTGAAGAAGGTTGGGTGCATTTATGATTCTTGAGAGTGAGCTGCTTTGAACTACCAACCTGCACATTCTCTAGTTCAAGGCATTCAAAGCAAGTCCCCTATTCACTAGACATCTCTGTTAGGACTTATTCACTGGCACCTCAATCAATTTTGTAGTGTTCCTCCATTAGACTACTTATGGAACACATTGATTGATTCACACACAACACCCTAGAGAAATCAGCTCAGCTTGTGAGCACATCTCTAGAAAACACCAGGTCTTTATTGTAGCACGACCCATTAGTGGTCACCTCTAGTTTGGCAGCCTTTCAATCATTGGCTTGCAACTTGTAATAGGTAGAATCCATTAAAAAAGTAGTGCACCTTCACAAATCCAAGTTCTGACCAAACTTGGTAGAGGACGTAGCAGTTATTTAACACTGTGAACCTCTTCAAACAATGTGTCATTTATTGCTTTGCTTGTCTTCTGTTGTGTAGTTGTAATCAGTTGATAATCTCTCAACTGGTCACAACCTATTGACTTCACTTACTGCTCACTTTGTTTGTCTTACTTGGAAATAATTTTGTCTTGTCTTGCATGATATTTTGTCTTACCGGTTTGCCTATTTCTCTAAACTGAAAACTTAATTTCCGCTGTGCAAATCACTTACCGGTAAGCTAAAGTTTTTCAAACGAAGTTTTAGCTAAAAGTTTTAACAGGCTATTCACCCCCCCCTCTAGCCTGATTCCTACCATTTGGGACCTAACAATTGGTATCAGAGCTTACAATTTTCGAAAATCATTTTTCCAAGCTTAACCGCTTGAATTGCCAATTCCAAAATGGCAGGAAAAATCATGCAAACATACAACTTGACATCCGTTCCCATGTTGAACGATAACGAATTTCCAGTATGGAAAAACAGAATCATGCGGTACTTGGATTCAATAGATGATAGGTTAACTACTGTAGTCAGAGATGGTCCCATAACACCCTTGAAAATCAATCTTGCAACCAGAGCTCCCAAAACTCCTCTCATGGATCATGCAGATAGAGAGTCTGAACAAGATTTTGAGGTTTATGAAACTTATGTGCCAAAACCACGAGAAGAATGGACTGAGGATGACAAACTGTGTGACTCCTTGGACAGAAAAGCCTTGCACATCATAACCTCAGGACTTGATGACAGACCGTACAAACAAGTACAATGCTATGAGACCGCTCAACAAGTGTGGCAGAGTCTACTCGGATACTTTGAAGGAGATCAAGTGGCCAAGGACAACAGACTCTACAAAAGTGTTGCGAGTTTGAGTCCTTCAAGAAGAATCCAAATGAGACAATGAAGGAAACGTACGACCGATTCTCGCGAGGTGAGTAACTCTTGTGCATCTTTAGGTAGAGTCTATACCATGAAAGACCTAAACATGAGATTCCTCAATTCTCTTGGAGACTTGTGGCATGTGAAGGTCGCTATTTTGAAAGAATGCCGTGATTTGAATGTTACTCATATCCAGAACATTGTGTCTACTTTGTTCTTATATGAGGAAGAGCTCAACCGGCCGAGTGGAGTGCAAAAACAATTTAAAAATTTATCTCTGCCGGCTCGGGCGAGATCTTCCCTGTTCTTCTATGCTTACCACGGCCAAACTACTAACGTTGACTCTCCTCAATATCTCGGCCTCAACCAACTCAAGCCAATACCTCAACTAGTACACCTCTTGAGGTAGAGGATGAATTTGCCGCATTTGCTAGAAATTACAAAAGGTTTAAGGATTTTAAGAAATCTCACAGCAAATCATTCCAACCCAAATCCTCATCTTTCCATAGATCTGGAAACTATCAAAGAAAAGGCCAAACCTCAACCTCAACCGATGGTACAAATGCCCAAGGTGAGCTTGTGTGTTACAAGCTGTAGAAAACCCGGCCATTTTGCCTCCAAATGCCCTCAACCGAAATATGAATTTACGAGGAAGAAACCGTTCAAGAAATTTCCTAGATCTAAGAGTTTAGTTGCGGAGGATGCAACTGAAAAGGCTTTACCTGTTTGGTTTGAGACCGACTACGAGAATGAGGAAGGCGACTTTCTTGACTCGCATGAAGATGCGATGTCGCTTTGTTGCTATGGATGGAACTTATGATAAACCCATCTCTACAAACTCCTATCTTTAGACACCCCAACTCCAATGAACAATCATCTTATGTTGACCGGACTCCACCTATGAGATCTCCCTTGACATACTTTGATGATCCCATTCCTATTCCCAAGGTAGATGCGAGGCAATCCATATAACTTCAAAATTCAAAACATAGGTGGATCCCTCTATGGTCAGCCCAAAACCATGCCCACTCTCAGACCGTTGATGCAACCCATTCAACCGACCTATCAAGCTCAAGCTTTACCGACCGCTACCTATCAACCGATGCTTGAGAACCGACCGATTCACTTAAAGCCTCTAACCGAGCCTAACCCTGAACCGATATCATCACTACCAAATTTTGATCCCAATTTTGAACCATCATCCTCTTCCCCTCAGCCTACTGTTGACCCTATGCCCAATATGTCAAAGTCTGAAATGGCAGAGGTGATGAATGAGCTCTTCTCCGATTTTGAAAAATTAAACGAAGCTCACAAAATTATGGCTGATAATTTCAAAATAATCTCTGCTGAAAATAACTCTTTGAAAGCTGAAATAAAAGATTTGAAAGAAAGCAAGCTAGAGTTAATTCAGTTAAAAAAGACAATCAAGAACTCACCGAGAGAGGCTGAACATTTACGTTTGTCAAATTGCTGATCTTGTGTCAAGAAATAATTCTCTTTCTAAAACTATTGACACTTACACAAAATCCCGAGCCGCTATGGAGACTATCATACAAGATCGGATGTCTCCAAACCGAGATGTTACATACGGAATAAGTTTTACCTCCGGCGGTAAGGAAAATGACAAAGCAATAACAAACCGGTTACCAAGTCTGTCTCGAGAACTTGATGGGTAAATTTGATGATGCTCAATCCAAATTGATTAAGAGAGAATTAACTAAACCTTTCAAAGCAGTTCCACACACCTATCCCAAGGGAAGGGAACAGATGAAAGCTTATTTGGGCAAAAACAAATCCCAATGGACCGAGGTAGCCGATCCCGAGCTAGGACAATATGTTCCACTCGGTGATGGAAAAAGCAAAGGTGGAATTAAAATTGTTAACCAGGTTGCTGTAAAGGAAACTACAACCGTAAGGAAGCCATCACCGGTAAGGGACAAACCGGTCGGACAAGCTGTCACCGGTCAACCAACCGGTGAGGGCTCCCAACCGGTAATAGGTCTTCCAAACCGGTGCAACCGGTCAACAAAGCTAAACCCATCGCCTTCGTCCCCAAAGGATGCATTTCTGTCCAATCGCTAATCCCTCTGAAGCATTGGCAAAATTGAACATCAATTCATCTAAGCCTCCTCGGCCATCTTCTAATAAATGTGTAAAGCTGTGGTTTTATTGGTCACAAGGCTTATGAATGCCTCTTGAAGCACCTATCTGGACCCACCGAGTCTAAAAGCTCAGGTGGTGGCCGGGTATGGCTGCCAGAGGAACTAACTCTTTGGACCCGAAAAGAATAAGGGGGACCATAAGCTTCTTGTTTTATTTCGGGAATGCTTAATGGCTTCAACCGATGCCGGTAAGGATGTTTGGATTATGGACGGTGGATGCTCTAGGCATATGGCTGGACATGCCGATCTCCTCACCGATCTGGAAGAAGCATCTGGTCCTCCAGTTGTCTTTGGTGACAACGCAAAGGGTAAAATTATCGGTCGTGGATCCATCAAAAGAGGTACGGTGATTGTACGAAGGTATCTTTGGTGGATGGTCGAAACATAACCTTCTCTCTATTTCACAATTCGTGACAAAGGTATGCATTGTGTTTTCAATTCTTCCAAGCGCTATGTGAAAGACATTGCTACGGTGAAACACTTCTCACTGGATATAGAAAAGGTAACGTATACGCTATAGATTTAAACAATGTTTCGAATGTTACTAATGTTTGTTTTGTAGCTAAGAACATCGGTGAGAATTCTGGCTATGGCACAAGAGACTCGATCACCGAACTTCAAATATCTATCCAAGCCGGCCAATAAAAATCTTGTCGCCGGCTTACCTCAGTGTCTGGCGATCATGGAAGGAAATGTAGAGCTTGCCAATTGGGAAAACAAAGCATAAAGAATCTTTCCGCAGCAAGCCACCTTGTCCACTTCTAGGTGCCTCCGGTTGCTACATATGGATCTGTTTGGCCCCACAACAAGCGCCAGTTTAGGGGTAGCAGATATGCTTTGGTTGTTGTAGACGACTTCTCAAGATATACACGGGTGGAGATGTTTGCTTCAAAAGATGATACATATGAAGTAGCCACCGGATTATTCCGTCTACTGCAAACCCGGAAAGAGTGTGACATCATCGGTATGAGATCGGATAATGGAACCGAATTTAAAAATCTTGGAATTGCTCAAGATCGTGATGATCATGGAATAGATCATAATTTCTCACTGGTACACCGCAACAAAATGGTGTAGTTGAGAGAAAGAACGGGACCTTGATCGAAGCCGGAAAAACAATGATATCCGAAGCTAGGCTTCCCAAGTATTTTGGGCCGAAGCTATACATACTTGCTCTTCACCTGTAATAGATCCTTGGTCAACAAGTTTCATAACAAGACCCCTTATGAGCTATGGCGTGGCGAATCCCTAACATTGGTTTCTTCAAGATCTTCGGCTGCAAATGCTACGTACTTTACAACGGTAAAGAGCGCCGAGGTAAATTTGATGAAAAAGCTGATGAAGGTATCTTTGTGGGATACGCCAAGCACAGTAAGGCTTTTAGAATTTTTAATAAACGGTTATTGAAAATTGTTGAATCTGTTCATGTTACTTTTGATGAATTTGATTTGCTAGAGTCTGATAAGGCTCCAAATAGTACTGATAATTCTGGTGTGTTTGAGACAGGTGAAACCAACAATCAAAACTCCAATCATTCCACCAGTTCTAATGCAAATCAATCCCCAGTTCAGCCTTCAGCCTCAAGTGGTGTAACTTGTAGAGACTTAGTTGATGACTCCTTCTTTCCCCAATCGGTTAGGCAATCCAATAGACAACCCCAGCTAACCGATTTATTACCAACCAGTCCTCATATTAATTTTCCTAATTCACCTCCCGAAGCTGAACCTATTTCAAACAATTTGCGCTTCCTTCCCCACTTACCGATCACCGTCTCCATCACCTTCTCCAAACCGATCTCCTTTACCGATCACTTCTCCCTTTACCGATTCCACTCCTCCATTAGAAAACCTTAGACAAGAATCGCTAGGCAAGACCTCCCTAGGGAAGTGAGACCAAGAAGAGATCACCCTTTAGAAAATGTGATAGGTGATGTCTTTGGTCCCGAGAATGACTAGAGGCCAATTAAGAAGCATGGAGGATCAACATGGATTATTTTCCTCTGCTATGGTCTCAAATATTGAACCAAAGAAGACTGAGGAAGCACTAGATGACCCCAGCTGGGTAGAAGCTATGCAAGAAGAGCTTAATCAGTTTGATAGATGTAAAGTTTGGGAGTTAGTGCCTAGACCTAGTGATCAAACCGTAATTGGAACGAAATGGGTTTATAGGAATAAATTGGATGAAGCTGGAAAAATTATAAGGAACAAGGCTAGACTAGTGGCGAAAGGGTATAGGCAGGAAGAAGGCATAGACTATGATGAGACTTTTGCTCCCGTAGCTAGATTAGAAGCCATTAGGTTATTCCTTGCCTATGCTGCCTACAAAGAATTCAAGCTATATCAAATGGATGTGAAAAGTGCCTTTCTCAATGGGGAACTTCAAGAACTTGTTTATGTTGATCAACCCCCTGGTTTTGAAGATTCCAAGAAGCCAAATCACGTATACAAATTGAATAAAGCTTTGTACGGCCTCAAGCAAGCACCTCGAGCATGGTATGAAACTCTCTCCAAATTCCTACTTAGTGAGAAGTTTGAACGAGGTAAAATTGACACCACCTTATTTATTGCTAAGCATAATGGTCATTCATTGTTAGTTCAAATATATGTTGATGACATTATTTTTGGATCTACTAACGAGAAATTATGCAAGAGATTTGAGAAACTTATGCAGAGCAAATTTGAGATGAGCATGATGGGTGAGCTTACATTTTTCCTTGGACTTCAAGTCAAGCAAACCCAAGAAGGTATTTTTATAAATCAAGCCAAATACACCAATGATCTTATCAAGAAATTTGGTCTTGACTCTGCTCATCCTCAAAGCACTCCTATGGCCACCAATGTACACCTTGACAAAGATGAATCCGGTAAGAAAGTAGATATGACACTCTACCGAGGTATGATAGGCTCTCTACTTTACTTAACCGCCGCAGGCCGATATCATGTTTGCCGTATGTGTATGTGCTAGATTTCAAGCTGACCCTAGAGAATCTCATTTGCAAGTGTTAAAAGAATTATAAGATATCTTTTGGGAACTCGCTAACTTAGGTTTGTGGTATCCAAAAGATTCCTCATTTACACTAATTGGATATTCGGATGCCGATTTTGCGGCTTGTAGGGTCACCAGGAAAGTACTAGTGGAACTTGTCAATTTCGGGTAACCGTTTGGTTTCTCGGTCGTGCAAGAAACAAGCATCAATTTCCACTTCTACTACCGAAGCCGAGTACATAGGGCCTGGAAGTTGCTGTTCACAAATTCTATGGATGAAGCAACAACTAGTGGACTATGAAATCCCTCAAGAAGTATGTCCTATCTATTGTGATAACACCTCAGCTATCTCAGTCTCCAACAATCCTGTGATGCATTCAAAGACTAAGCACATAGACATCAAATACCATTTCCTCAAGGATCATGTTGAAAAGGGTAACATTATTCTTTTAAAAGTCCATACTGATTATCAATTAGGCCGATATCTTAACAAAAAGCCATTGGACATTAAAAGATTTGAATTCCTTAGAGGAGAACTAGGCATGATTGATATTCGATAAACATTATGTGCTAACTTTGTTATCTGTGTAAGCTCTCAACAAAGATCAAAGGTGACCTCACTCATTTACCGATGCTTGCTAGTGCTCATTTACCGGTACCCATTTACCGGTAAGGCAAGACTCCATTTACCGGTCCTCTTACCGACATACCTGATCGGTAAATGGTGTCTCTAACCGATGGTCCTTTACCGATGATAGTCTTTCTTACCGGTCAAAATACCTGACCGGTTAGCTACCTTACCGATTGCCCTTTACCGACGAATTGCGGCCGGATCCAAATTTGCAATCCGTTTTTAACCGGCTCGTTTGTCATCATTGCCTATCAAGTCACATCAATCCCTTCGCCGCGAGTCACCGCAACCTACCGTACTATCCTTTACCTGTTCCCCATGCTCCTATACAAAGAAGTAGATCAATTTTAAATAATTGATCAAAAAGGTAATATCTCAGTATCATTCATTTTTATCAAAAAGTTATCTTTTTGTACTTTATTATATTTTGATATAAGCTTGCACACACGTTCATATTTTCATGACACATCTTTAATTTCGTGAAACAAAAGCTGCCAATCAATGTGCACGACAATTAAAAACCTTTAAGCTTCTTTTGCTTTAACCAACACACCTCTTCATCTTCCCGCTCTTTTGTCCCCTATATAAGGATTTCAAAATCTCATTCAAACTTTCTGGATTCTCTCTCTCTAAAAGATCTAAGCAACCGGCAATTTACTCTCTTACTTCATCTTCTTCTTCTCCATCTGTGTTCTTCACTACTTGAGAGTTCTGGTAGTTTTTGAAACTCTAAAGACTTCTAGATCTCCTATATTTCTAGAATCATCTAATCTCTTAAAATTATTTGTAGAAATCTCATTGATTCTAACTTATTTTGTTTGAATGATTATTTGATTCACAGATGGCCATCAAGAAAGACATCTATGGAGGTTACATTCTCTCCAGCTTTTTCGACTCCGATGAAGGCCGTGCCATTGAAGCTCTATTCATTGTTTGCGGAGTTATTCCTTTCGTGATGCTGAAGGAAATGAAGATATTTACTATGAGATGGTTAATGAGTTATTTGAGAATGGTGTTGTGGATGAAAATGAGAATATTATCTCCATCTTCCGCCGGTGTTCCCGTGACTTTTAGCCACTGCCACCATTCTTGCTTTGCCTTCCCAAATCTTTCTTCCACCGGTCCATCTTCTATATCCATGAAAGATATGATTGCTGCCTGGGCAAAAGTTAGAGGATCTGACCCCTTTGTTACCGGTGAAGCTAACAAGAAAGCTGGTTTTGATCTTTGTTTTCTATCTTTGTTCTTGATGTTGTAGACCGATGTTTCATTTGCCGGTCGGCTCTCATCATTGTATTACCATGATACAATGGGAAGCAATTGCGCCATTATTATTGGTGGAGAATTCAACTGGTGTGCTTTCCTTTACCGGATTGTTTTAATTGCTTTTAAGAAATTTCAGAAGGAAAGGCCATCTACCAAGACCAACAAAGCCAAACCTTGCCATTACCTGATGATTAGCCGTGCTCTCAGATCCATCCCTGCAGTTCTTCAAGCCTCTGAGAATCAACCCAAGTATCCTCAATCCTTCTGCAAAGCGTTTGACAAGTTTGACATGATTAGAGCCATCAAAGAATCTACCGGTAAACCAACCGGTAAGCCGACTGAGCCTTCCACCGGTAATCTAACCGGTAAATCTGATGAACCTGCTACCAGTAAACCAGTCGGTAAACCAATCGGCAAACCAACTCATAAGAAGAAGAAACTCTCTAGCCGGCCAAAGGTTGCTCAAGTTGCCGATGCTCCTCCTGCTCCCAAACCTTCTTTGCCGGTAAAGAGAAAACTACTTGAGTCTTCTTCTTCTTCTGATGATGATGATAAGCCTATCTCTATCATTCTTTCCCCTACCAGAAAGCAAAAAGCCACAGCCAGAAAATCAGCTCCTCCCCCTTCCAAGAAATCCAAACCTATTCCAAAATCTTCCCAACAAATTGCCAGAGAAAATGCTGAGAGAAGAAGGAGAATTGAAACTGACTTGGGAAACTTCATACCATTCATTCCCAAAAGACTCTTTAATCACAACTTCCTTACCGACAAAATTCCATTTACCGGTCAATCATCAACCCGACCGGTAAGTCACTTTGAGAGAAACCGATCGAAACCCAACCTTTCACATTTACCATTACAATCCCCGGCTAGTCAATCCTACCTTTGAACCATCTCCCACTTGGGTATATCCTATTGAGCACTTGCCTCCCCTTCCTTCAAAGCTTTTGCAATTCCATGAGATCAACAAAGACTCGGTCCGATCGGTGACATATCTCGATTATGTGGATTTTGACAACATCCATGAAGATAAAGGTCTCTACTATACCAAGCCATGTTTGTTGAATGACTATGATATCTCACTATCCAGAGATAGTCTACTCAAGCTTTACAATCGGTATTTTGAATTGCTGCCTCCAATGTGGAATGCCATCTACTTGGCTCGGGATAGGCTCCGCAAGACATGATGATTCGGGCGGTATGGATTGATTTTGCCATTCTTTATAATGCTCGGGATACTCTTAAGGAATCGATCCTTATCGGCTTGGAAGGTTTGAGTTACCTGGAGATGATCTTCCCTCCTTTGATCCTGAAATTGTCAACTTAGGACCTCGAAGATGGCAATTCGTGAAGAATGTTATGGATGTGGTGCAAAATCTGGTGGACTTGAATAGAGACTTTCAGAGCATGGGTGATATCTCTCTTTCTGACTTCTTCAACTCTATTCGGTCCAACAAAAACAAATGGGCTACTGTTCTCGATGAAGAAATTGAAGAAATGTTCAAGGACATTAGTGGCTCGATAATCAAACCATTGACAGAGCGGAGCGATGCATCACAAGCTCTAGCTCTACCGACTCTAGTGATTCGGATGCCGATGACCAAGATCTTTGCTTTGTGATTAATAGATGCGAGAAGATAAGTGCTTGACTTCACAACTCCTTTACCGATGCAACATGTGGGAGGAGGTAGTGCGAGACTTCTCCGATTACCGTTCTTGCTTCAGGAGGAGGAGAAGTTATTAGACCGTGCCCTTCACCGGTTGTTTTACCGATGCCTCTTACCGGTGAAATACTTCAACCGGTTAGAGAAGAGTTACCGGCTTCTGAGCCATTTACCGGTGCTTCTCCTTTACCGGTTAGTCAGCCCCTTACCGTTGCATCTACTGAACCGGTTAAGGCAATCAATGTTGATGATATACTTCTCCAGCAAGCCTTAGCAGCTAGCTTATTTACCGAGCAAACGGAAAAGCTCAAGGAGAGTCAAAGAGCAACCATTGAAGAGTTGGCTACTCAGAAAGCCATTCAAGCATCTCTTCTACCGGTCAGTCAATCGGTAAGCCAAGTTATTCTTCCTTCCTCTTCTAGAGCCAATTCACCGGTTCAGGAGGAGGATATTGATCCCATCTTTGATGAAGACTCCCTCTCTGATTTCTATGAAGAAGAAGAAGATGTTGATTTTGATGAGAATGATCCAACAATTCCTCCTGCTTATGATGATCCTGGTATGCGTCAGAAGGATCTCATGTCTACTCTAAATTTCTATACCTCCAAAGCTTCTATTCCTCGATCTGCCGATGGCATACCGTTATTTGAGGTTCATGAGAAGATCCTTAGCAAGGCGATGGCGAGCCAACTCCAATGCCTCCATCTATTGCCGATCTATTTCAGAAGCAAAGAAGAGAAGATAGAATGTCTACTTTTATTGATGTTGTGTCAGACATGAAGGTTGGTGCTGCTCCTGAAGATACACCTCCTAGATATACCAAAACTACTGGGCCCGGTGAGACAAGTCGCCGGTATCAGAAGGTTAAGGTGTTAAAGCTTAAGAAGCGTCCAATTCCTCCCAAGGGCAAAGCAATCCTTCCTGGCAAAGATGAGCAACAGGTTGGTTACCGATTTCCCTTCTCCAAAACCAAACAAGAAATATCCTTCCTCTCTTCAACACAATCGATTTATCGTAATTCATGGCCGGTTGCAACATTTGCCCCCGAGACCGGTTGAAAGCACCCTTTCAACCGATGACTTCTTTATCCGGTATATGTCTATCAATGGACGTATTACTCAAATTCTGGAGTTGAGGCTTTTTAATTGGTCTGGTTTTGTTACTAAGATGGTTGGCTTATTGCCAAATGTGACCAGACTATCTGTGATAAAGAAAGGCAAGCCTATACCTTGGAGCAACATTAGAGAAGCTTCATTACTTCGTTGGCTATTAGAGTAATTCACATTCTAAGGCGTCGGCAAGCCATCTTACCGTTGGTCCCTATTGCGGTGACCTCTTAGAACTTTCTTTTCTTTGAGATGATGAGTTTGGAACCCTTTGATCCACATGCTCCTGAATCTCCTTTACCGATTGCTCCTCCTGTCTCTCCCATGGAAATATTGGATGAGGAGATTGAGATCTCTCCTACCGGTGAAGTGTCTCGGTCCGTTGAAACCTCTCTTACCGATCCATCTTCTCCCATTTCCGATAGCCGTGTTGCCGATCAATTACCTCCCGTGACCGACGCTCCTTTGCCTGCTAGCTTATTTACCGATGCTCCCTTACCTACCCCTCCTACCGATGATTTAAATAGGCCACTCCTTGCTTCAGATTTGAGAGATCTTCATAGAGCCGTGCTTGATGGTTTTGTTGAAGTCAACATTGAGTTAGCTCGTTCTTTCATTAAGTCCAATCAGGAGGAGGAAGAGAGAAAATTTGAGTTATTGAAGACTGGTATTGCTCTGTCTCTTGGCAATTTCATGACCGATATAAGTGCTAGAGACAACGTCATCAGAGATCTTCAGGGACAACTTGTTGAGGCTCAGCAAACCAATAAAATCCTTTGTGAGCAACAACTTTCAGGCAAAGAAATTATCAACCGATCCATTGAAGAACTCAAAAGGACAACTGAAGCCCTTAGTAGCTGTCAAGAAAGGAACCGTGAGCTTGAATTGGAGTTAGCCAAAGTTAAAGCTAAAAATGAAGTGCTAATGGTGGTTAGAGAAGATAGGAAGAAAAGGAAAAGGGATGAGAAAGAAAAGAGGAAAGCAAAGAAATCCAAAGCTTCTGATGCTGCCCCTCCTTCAGATGTTGCCCCTCCTCCAGACGCTGCTCCTCCTTCGGATGCTGCTGCTCCTTAACCGATCTTGTTTCAAGCCTTTTACCGGTGCAGCTCTGAGAATGTAACCGATGAAGTTTTTGTCTTTCTTTCCTCATTCACCGGTCCACAAACACTAATGAGAATCTCTTACCCTCAAACTTTGTGTTTTGTTTAAAATTCCTTCTATTGTTTTGAATGCTTCATATCTTTGCTAACCGTTATATTCTTGCAGGATCATTCAAAATCTTTACCCATTTTCAATCTTTTATTTTTCTAATCTGTAAGCTTTCCTTAGGTAGCATCAAGTTGTCTCTTGACTTGGGGAATGATATATTATATAGTAAAAATCTTTATCATTCTTTTCTAAATCAAGAAGATGCCAACCTAGGATGATTGGACTTAAGCAATTAGGAGGAGATTGTTAGTCAAATATATGCTTAGGCTTAGAATTGCTTAAACCCAATCATAACAAGCATTAATGAGGACCCCTAATTTAGTTAGATCAAAATAGAATTTTTCTATGTACCATAGGATCCCTTAGTGCTAGTGCCAAGTGTTTTTGCTATGTATTTTTCTCAAGATTTGAAGACTTGAAGACACGAGAATTTCCATCGAAATGTGTGAGTTACCGGTTGGAGTCGATTCTGGTCAAAGCTTCACTTACCGGTTGAGCTTCTTACCGATTGAGTTACCGGACCGGCACCTCTGTTACCGGCCTTGTTACCTTACCGGTTAAAGCTTACTCTTCAAGCTTCCTCTTGTTAGCGACTTGCCGGTGCATTAATTGCTCCCAACTACCAAGCCATCAACTTTAGCTAAAGTTGGTAAAGCAAGCATGCTGACATGACATCTCTGCAGCAAATCAGTACTTCTTTGAGAATGTCAAGTAACCAGTACTCACAGAGCCCCATCTATCTCTGGAAATCCTCTCTATCCAAATCTCAGGCATTTAATGCAAGGATCTTCCCATTTAATGCCTGCCAGTCCAAGTCATCATTGCAACCTCTTCAAAGACAACGGCTCCTTTTCAAAGTTCACTATAAATAGCTTTCCTGGAGCATTGAAGAAGGTTGGGTGCATTTATGATTCTTGAGAGTGAGCTGCTTTGAACTACCAACCTGCACATTCTCTAGTTCAAGGCATTCAAAGCAAGTCCCCTATTCACTAGACATCTCTGTTAGGACTTATTCACTGGCACCTCAATCAATTTTGTAGTGTTCCTCCATTAGACTACTTATGGAACACATTGATTGATTCACACACAACACCCTAGAGAAATCAGCTCAGCTTGTGAGCACATCTCTAGAAAACACCAGGTCTTTATTGTAGCACGACCCATTAGTGGTCACCTCTAGTTTGGCAGCCTTTCAATCATTGGCTTGCAACTTGTAATAGGTAGAATCCATTAAAAAAGTAGTGCACCTTCACAAATCCAAGTTCTGACCAAACTTGGTAGAGGACGTAGCTTGATTATTTAACACTGTGAACCTCTTCAAACAATGTGTCATTTATTGCTTTGCTTGTCTTCTGTTGTGTAGTTGTAATCAGTTGATAATCTCTCAACTGGTCACAACCTATTGACTTCACTTACTGCTCACTTTGTTTGTCTTACTTGGAAATAATTTTGTCTTGTCTTGCATGATATTTTGTCTTACCGGTTTGCCTATTTCTCTAAACTGAAAACTTAATTTCCGCTGTGCAAATCACTTACCGGTAAGCTAAAGTTTTTCAAACGAAGTTTTAGCTAAAAGTTTTAACAGGCTATTCACCCCCCCCTCTAGCCTGATTCCTACCATTTGGGACCTAACATTATGGTGAATTCCTTGATAACCTAGATGCCATTAATGTTAACATTCCTTATTTTAGAAAAGATGAAGATATGTCTTTAGCCGTTAAACCTTTGAAAAAATTAATTTTTGAAAAAGAAAGGCTAGAAGAAAATAAGAATGTTATGTTGGCGGAGGAAGTAAGCGCTGTTTTGCAAAATAAAGATCCTCCGAAATTAAAGGATCCGGGTACATTCACTTAGGAGCTAGCGTTAGTATAATGCCATTATCGGTTAGCGAGAAGCTTGGTATAGGGGAACTTAAACCCACAACCATAATTCTCCAATTGGCAGACCGATCCGTTCAATACCCCGTTGGTATTATGGAAAACTTGCCTTGTCGAGTAGGGAACTTGATCATCCCTGTCGACTTTGTTATCTTGGATATGGCGGAAGACCATTATATTCCCGTCATTCCAGGAAGGCCATTTCTTGTCACTTCAGGGGCAATCATAGACGTGAAAAATGGCACATTTTCCCTAAATATAGGGAAAGAAAGGGTCGAATTTAGTATGCAAAGGCCAGTTCTCGAAGATCCCTATCTCGAGGCCTATACTCCTAGTGAAGAGAATTGGACCCCAAATGAAGAGACCTACACCCCTAGCGAAGAAAATTGGATTCCTAGTGAAAAAGATTTAATGGGTGAGGAACCAAAATCAAAGGAAAGAATAGAAAATGATCCCATAAATATTGAACCTTTGATTTGCAATAAAGATTTAGATATTTCTGCATGTCCCGAATCTAACAATGTAGTGAAAAAGCCAAAGAGAACAAAGAAGGAGGTCACTTCGAATTTTCGAAAGTGCAAAGACTATAGGTCGCTTGTTCTACCCAAAAAAATCGGGATGGAAGAAATGTCTACCGCAGAAAATACTCATTACCCCGAAAGGATTGCAATGGCAAGTTATCAGTGACAAAAGACCAATCAAATATCATGCATCTCCTACTACCGGGAAGGGGTCAAGCTAAGGACCTAAAACAAGCATCATCGGGATGGTAACCGATGAATTATTTTTGCTTTATTTTTTCTTTTATTTTAGTTTTTATTATTATTGTGCTAACCTTGTTTTGTAGGTATAAAAAAGGGAAAAAGATTTAAAAATGGTGAAATTTGGTTCGCACGGCCGTGCAGCTCTTCTTGGAGCGGCCGTGCAGTTCATATCGAGTTGGAACGGGTTGACTCAGCAAAAGGGAGCGGCCGTGCAAATTCCTTGACACGGCCGTGCAGGGCGTCTGGGAGTTGCGTCGATTCCAGTCAAAAGACGCACCCTTCCCCCTCCTCCCTCATTTACTTCATCTTCAACCCTTCTCCCTCAAAACCTCCGCCCCACCCACTTTAAAAACCCCCTCCTCCACCATTTCTACTCACAATTCAACCCTCAATCCTCCTCAAAACCTTCAGTCAATCACTTCTCCACAATCAAAAGCATTCCAAAACCTTCCTAAAACCCCAATTTCAAAAATTCCAAAACCCTCAACCCATTTCAACAAATTAAAGAAGGATTACTCCGAATTAAGGTGCAAGGAGGAAGCTTTTTGGTGTCTAGTGGCTGTTCATCGAAGATTACAAGCTTTTCAAGCTCAGATTCGGGTAATCTACTTTCTTCTTCCTTTAGCTAAGTTCTTGGGTTTATTTCTGAAAATTTTCAATGGAGGGAAGGAAGGGAAAAGGAAAGGCTACTGAAAGAGGTTCGAAAAGGTCCCGAAAGGAACCATCTCCTACCCCTAATCTAAGCCCAAGACTCAATGATTTGGGTATTGAGTTTAGAGAGCCTTCCGAAGTGGCTAGATTCACCGCCCTTCGTCAAAAAAGGATTAGGCCAACCCAATTCCCAGATATTGATGCCCTCAAAGCCTTAGATATCTATTCAAATGTGAAAAGGTTTCACATGGGGTTTGGTTGTGGTGGTTTTCTTGAGTTGCATGCAAAGACATATGAAAGGATCACCTTAGAATTCTTGTGCACTATGAGGAAGGAGTTTACTACAGAAATTTGTGGAGATACGGGGGAGACATACCAATTGATACACTTATATTTTAGGCTTGGTGGAGAGGAGTTTCACCTCACCTCTTTTGACATTAACAGAATTTTAAGTTGGCCTGCCTACACAAATTTTGAAACTGATTTTCCCATAGAGTTTAGGGAGAATGTGTTTTGGGAGCAAATAACCGGAATTCCATCCTTCAAATCTAGAACCGCAAAAGCCTCATCTATTATCCATCCCGTTCTTCGGATTATGCATAGATTCTACGCATGCACTGTTTTTGCTAGGAAAGATAAGGGCACGGTGAATAAAAAGGAGTTATTTTTGTTATGGTGTTTGGTGAGGGCTCATAGGAGGGTGAATTTGAGCCATTTCTTAATCGAGTTGTTTAGTGATATCGTCTCTCCAACTTTCAATGGGGAGATTCACATTGGAGGTATAATCACTTTGTTTGGTCTCCATTTTCGGCGGGCAATGCCCGACAAAGAGCTTGCGGTTTCGGGATCAACAAAGTTGGATATTCCAACTTTGCGAAATATGCAAATGATCTCGGATAGAGGACGTGGAGAATACAATTGGTTAGTAGGGCCGGGTAAAATGCCCTACATTGTTTTGCCTAGTCCCATCCTCCCCAAAGCTCTAACTTACCAATATCAAACATGGATATTTCCAAATTCCATGAACTATGGGGAGGGCCAATCAAGTCAAGCAAACCAAGAGGAAGAAGAAGGAGAAGAAGAAGAGCAACATCAACCCAACCACCCCTCTTTGCCGCCGGATTTTAATGATAGATTTGACCGGATCGAGCTTCAAAACAATCAAATAATGACTCGGTTCGACACTTTCAACAATGAATTTCATTATTTCCGGAATGATATACAAAATCGTGTGGGGACGATTCAAAGGCAAGTAAACACAATCTTCAACTACGGGGTCAACAATTGGGATGATTTTCCGCAGCCACCTTCCTACCCGTGAACCATTTTAGTAAGTTTTTCTCTTTACCCTCCCAGGATTTGGCATTGTTCCTTAAAACATTGAGGACAATGTTCATTTCAAGTGTGGGGGGGGTATATCTATCCTTTTATTTTTTCGCTTTCTAGTTTTAAATTTTTACTTGCTTTCTAAGTTAGATTTAATCGCTTTCTAGTGTAATTTTTTCTTTTTTTTTTTAACTTAGTTGCATTTTTCTTTTTATGCATGTATAATAGTATATAAAAAAAATATAATAAATCCCTATGATGATCAAAAATCATTATCATTATGCTTGCCATTTGCCCTAGTATAAATGCCTATTTATCTTTCCTCTCATATTTTCTATACACTTAGAAATCTATAAAAGGAAAAATATATGGATATTTTTAGGAAATAATTGAAAGCCTCATAAGTTAGTATAGCACAATATAGAGTCTCATCAAGGAAAATGCATTTGATTAGAAGGAATTCTTTTTTTATGCTTGGTCATTTATGCAAATATTGAAAATATTTCTTTAAGATTGTACATCTTTTATCTTTATTAAATGTTTATTCCCTTTTTAGAAGCACCTTTTTGTTTGCATCCCTTGAATCACACCCTTTCATCAAAAATTCCATCCTTTCATTTTTCAAATCAAATCAAAGTAAAACACTATTATCTTATTGCTAAAAAGAGTGACATTTGTCACCAATCCTTAAAAGCAAAAAGAAACCTATTACTTCCTATGTAACTCGGGGCACGGCGTTCGCTGCGACGATGCTTTCTTGCCAAACGGAAATAATATCCAAAAGTATTCTTGATCTAAGTATTAGGAACATGGGGTTCGCGACCACAATGTCTCCTACTTGAAAGGATAAAAAATAACTTAGGTCTTTTGCAAAAATATAACACGTGCAAAAATAAGATAAATTTGTTTAACTTTGATGAAATTTTTCCACTATCATCATTCATTTTTCACCCTTGGGATTCAAGAATGCAATTCAATTTTTCAGGAACTTCTAATTTGTGAATAAATGTTTATACCTTCTCTTGTACATTTTAAAGAAATAAATTCATCTTTTCTCAGAAAATCACTCTAAAAAAGTGACAGCTTTTTCTACCAAGAAATAAATCTAAGATTTTTTCCTTCTAGCATGCTTTACTTGGTCAAAATTCTATATATGCTATATTAGGTTATAGTCTTGCATTTTATCTCCTTAAAAAAATATCCCTAAAAAAGCTTCTTCATAGATAAATTTTTAAAGGTATTCAAAATATGATTAGAAAGATAAAGGCATTATCTAAAAGGCATTTAAGGGCTTGCTACTTTATTTCTGAGGGATCAATCTTGCTTTTTCTCCCTCTCCGTATTTTCATTCTAAGTTTGCTTGGGGACAAGCAAAAGCTTAAGTGTGGGAGAGTTTGATAAGTGACTATTATATAGTCATTTATCCTTAGTTTTATATACTTTTTATTGCATAAAACATCATTTCTCATTTCATTTCATATACTTTTTTTGTTCTTTTTCCATATTTTCTAGATTTTTCGCTTTTGGTATATTTTTTGCATTTAAAGACAGGTTTTAGGTCCATTTTTATCTAAAGGATACTTGGGCTAATTGGTCCGAAAGGATGGAGGAAAACCAAGCAAAATAAACACTCAAAGCTGAAAACCAGTGGGAGCGGCCGTGCAGCAATATTGGGAGCGGCCGTGCATCATAGGCCATGGCCGGCCGTCTTGGCCTCAAAATCCATGGAGTGGCCGAGCACTGAAGGGCCCTGGCCGTGCCAACCTCGGAGCGGCCGTTCAGCTATATTGGGAGCGGCCGTGCAAGTCTCCAAGTTCAAATTCAAAACTGGCGCCAAAGAGTACACGGCCGTGCAAAATCCTTGACACGGCCGTGCAAGTCGTGACTGCAGATGTAAAGGCACATTTTGATGGCACCCAATTGAAGAGTCTCCTCCCATTTATAAATAGGACCCTTGTAATCAGTCTTAGATACGAATTATTAGAGAGAAATCACTGATATTAGATAGATAGAAAGTACAAACATTTGTGACAACAATTTTCCAAAGGAATTTGAAGATCAAAGTCATTGTTTTTGTTCTTGGAGTTACTTTGGAGGAAATAAAAGTGAAGCATTATTCTCAGCACTTTCCTTCTACATTCATAAGTATTCCTTACTCAATCCTTTATTATTGCTTATACTTCATAAATGGCTTGTGAGTAATCCCCCTTATTCTTGGGATTGGAAACTCAAAAGCATACTTATTCATCATCTAAAAATGTTTAAGTCTTGTCTTCTTCCTTCATCTAAACAATTTATTTATATTATTCTCTAAATGCCTTACATTTTGGAGATGTCCAATTTGTATGATTCAGTCAATTGAGAGAAGTACCTAGCGGAGAATCTCGATTGACGGAACCATATAAAGAAACTAGGTTTCATTGATCACGAGAGTAGTTCAATGGCCTAGGGATGTTTCTTTAATGGAAAGTATGTTGACTCTCGTCTCTAATGGATTCTTACTAATTATGGTCAGCTAGAGATAAGCCGGAACGCCCGTTTGTGACAGGGCGGGGATAACGTAAACAGAAATCTCAAACAGTTAGGACATAATTAGTGAAGAATACAAACGCTACTGTCTTAGCCCGAAGTAGCGTAGGCTTAACATACCATCCTTGCTTTTTATGCAAACCTTTTATCTCTAAGACAATGACGATTTGATGAATAAGATTATGTGTATGATTTCCAATCTCGAGAATGCTTCGTTTTATACGAATTTAATCAAAGTACTTTCTGTTTATGTTCTCTTTATTTTTCTAAAAACAAAATTTTATCTCCCCCCAATCTTTTTTATTACTTTCTAAAGACAAAAAATATTCCCTAGTAAACCCTGTCTCTGTGGGATCGACCCGTACTTGCACCCGTTATATTACAATAGCCCGTGCGCTTGCGGAATTAAATAAACCATTAGGTTTCGACCGAACAGTGGGATACCACTCATAGCTTCCATCTTAGCTGGGGAGAGCTGACAGTGACTCCCGCTGATTTTACAGCTATCACTGGCCCACAGTTCACTGGGAGGCCTGTGACTTGGAGGGACCACATCACTGCCGAGGAATTCAGAGCTTTAGTTGGGTTTGAGCTGATTCCTAAAGGGCTGGGGATGGAGACCAGGAACGTTGAGGTGGCAGTCCAGAACTGCATGCGAGAGTTTGCTGCTAATGATGTGACCGCCCACCAGCTTGCTAGAGCTTTCATGTGGTTGATGCTGTCAGTCACCATCTTTGCTAATTCTGGGACTCTGGTCATGACTTGCCTTCTCGACTCTCTGGTGGATGTAGATGGGATTGGGACGGTCTCCTGGGGAGAGGCCGGATTAGCAGAGCTCTACTTCTCTCTGGATATGTACAAATGAACAAGGCCGCATCCATGGGCCCTTTTCATTTGCCCTTGAGGTAGTCCCTCTTTCTTTTCTCTTTCTTTTCTTGTCTTGAGACTTTTATGAAAGAAAAATGACCCTTTTGATGTTTTGAACATGCAGGTCTGGTTCTGTGAGGTGATTGGGTTCTTTCCGTGGAACCAACAGAGCGATATCACCATCTTTCCTGCTATGGTTCGCTGGAGGGGAGATGCGAGGGATAAGTTCACGGGGAAGACCCGGATCACCTTTGATTACAAGATGGTGAAGCCAATCATTAATAAGGATGGGCACGATGGAGTGGACTTCTACCCTTGGGGAAGGTATCCAGAGATTTTGCTAGGAGAGGCCATTGAGGCGACGAGGCAGAGGAGATGGCTGACTGGGCTGACATGTGATGTCATCTATTTGGGGGACCGTTTCTCGAGGCAGCATGGCTATGTCCCTCCATTGGACGCCATTACTCCCCATGATCCTCCAGCACGGATGTTACAGCCCAGGGATTGGCAGGCAGATGAGATAGCTAGGTACCAGGGAGGTATAGCCGCAGAGGAGTATTTTGACATGGATACCCCCTACGCTGTGTATGTGGAGCAGCGCCTGAGGACACCACAGAAGCTGATGAAGCTGGCGGTCACTCAAGGATATGGGGAGGACGAGCCTTCTGACCCGTCGATCCCTCCTGCGCACATTTCATACGTGGTCCACGGAGTTCCAAGGAGGATGAGGATTCCTGTCCCCGACACCAGGGAGCCCCAGTATACTTTGCCGTCTGATAGCACTGTAAGTACATTTTTAGGGTCTTTTCCCTTTTCTTTTCAGATTCTTTGCTTTTTTTTTTTTTTGCAATTTTCTGAGATTTTTCTGAGATTTTCTTCTCTTTTTCTCAGGTTCCAGCTCGCACTTACGACAGATTGGTCAGGCAGAATAAGGACTGGAGCCTGCGCTTCAAAGGCAGCGGCGGACGTGCAGGAGCCCGGGCGCAAGAGAAGGCATGTCGGGGGCACAACATCCACCTCATCGGCTTCGGAGTACTCTTCCAGTTCCATGCCTCAGGGACGGGGACCCAATGCTGACATCCTGGAGCAGCTGGCTGAGTACGAGCACGACAATGTCCATCTGTCTGATGTGAGCGATGCAGAGGATTTGATGAGGGAGGCTAGCGTTTATTAGCTGAGTAGCGATGAAGAAGAAGAATCGGAGGCCTAGGAGGTCTCTAGAATGGACTTAGGAAGGAAAACAAACAATGAACACGTTTTTATGCACATTTCGTTTATTTTTTGCTTTATTTGGGCGCCGATGGGGCGAAAACAATGTAATACTGTTTTATTTGCGTTTTCTATTTATGCTTTATTAATTTGCATATTACTTGAGCCTTGGGGCGATTTTTTGCTTGGAATTGGGGCTGAAACTGGGCCAAAATGATATATAATGATGTATAAATGCTTGGATGGTCTTTGAACATGTTTTTGTACAGGTTTTGGTTGAAAAAGTGGGGTGAAAACTCCCTTTGGGCAGTAACTTGGTTGCTGCAGATTTGTTTTCCACATCAGGCAAAAGAGGCCGTGCGGACTGGTCTCTGGGGCAAATGAAGCCGTGCGGCTAACAGTTCTGTCTGGACTGGTCATTTTCTTAATAAAACCAAGGCTTGGCCATTTCATTTCATTTTCAACTTAGACTTGTCCCAACTGTTCCCAGAGCACATATTGGACCTAAAAGCATCATCTTTGATCATTTCGCAATGGAGAAGCCCGTCAGATTGCAAAGGGGGAAAAGGGACCGCTTTTTGTCCGATCTTCAGTCTTGGGTAAGATACAACTTTCAATCTCACAAGGGGTTACTTGATTCTTCCTTCAAGATCAAGTATTTATGGCATTTGAGGGATCTCCCGCCCGATTGGGACCTTTTGAGAGCAGCAGCAAAGTTTTGGGACGTCCGGAGACACGTTTACTGCTTTTCTTACAATGAGATTGTCCCAACGCATGAAGACTTCCGAGCCTTGATTGGGGGTCCAGAAATTGAGGCTATATCGATTCCATTGATCGAAGACGTGCCGGTGGCGGCAAAGCTTGCATCATTTCTGCAGATTTCTCTGGAAGAAGCTGAGGAGATGATGATAGCCCCGGATAGGATTGACCTTTCTGATATCCCGGGCAGGTTTGGGTCTCTGGCTATGGCTGCGACCACGGTGGCTATGGATGCATTTATCCTCTTCATATTCTCTTCTCTGTTCACCGCTGTGTCCGTGGGAATCTGTCATGGCGGTCTTTTAGACATGGTCAGAGATTGCAGGGCTGGGAAGGACATTGTTCCGCTGGTTTTGGGTGAGACCTTTCATGGCATTGACAGGATGGCTAGAGGAGACCGTTTCATGAGGCTTGGGAGTCCAGCTGTACTGACTTTGTGGCTGCAGGAGAGGCTCGGGGCTTTGCCAGGGGCTTTGCCGACTCAGTTCCCTTGGGTGATTTCTCGGAGAGGTGCACCTCGTCAGCGGGACCAGGGGTAGGCTGGGAGCCGATGATGGCTAGGTTATCCACTTCGGACATCCGTCGGTGGGTACCTCCTTTGGAAGTTGCGGACCGGAGGATATTTCAGGAGTCCTATATAGTGAGGGTTCCAGGGGTTACTGCTGGTCATCCTCCTACATACCCCGCTTGGTATCCGGGCGGTTCGGGGCCTTACGAGAGCCATTGAGCGATTGGGAGGACATCCGTACCATGGAGGTAGTGCCATTTGATATGAGAAATCCAAATTTCTTATTTTTCTCGAGGGCTTGGACATACACCTTGCTTTCCCACCCGGGGCTATCTTCGGGAGCAGAAGAGTACCATCTTGACCACCGTCTACTTGGATTGGTACGAGAGGGAGATGGGAGCGACCCGGGTCATATTGGGGGAGAGACGTCGGGCTTTATTGGGGGCGATCGCGACTCGAGTAGGACTTTGAGGGAGACTGAGGCTAAGGCGAGTCGCCATAACCAGTCGGGTGACCTGATCAGAGATATGGAGGCTCGATACAAGAGATTGTTCGAGGTCGCTCCTTTGACTGAGGCTCAGAGGGAGAAAGTGCGGACTCGTGCTCAAGTTGAGAGGGCACTTATTGACACGGGTTTGATAGAGGCTCCAGTGAGGATACCTGAGGTCGGGATGAGGGAGACCGACATTATAGAGAAGAAGAGAAAGAACACTCGACGGGGTCGAGGTAAAGGGAAAAAGACCAAAGAAGACTCAGCGAATGACGACTGACAGATCTTTTCTTAGGATTCCCTTATTGCCATTTTGCAAACACAGTAGTTTTATTAGGCATTTTATTGTATTTTAGATCTTTGTAGCAGGTTAGCAGAGTCAAGAGTAGACCGTGCTTGAACTCATCAAGAAGTTTTTAACTTGCAATGAACAAGAAATATTATCTTAAAAATTAATCAAGACACATTTCATGGAAATTCAAATGTCTTATTGCTTGGGACCCGTTTTATGAAAACTGGAATGCCCTTTATTTTTATTTATTGTTTAGACCGAACCATATATGGCTGCCTACGTTCCCCTTTTACAAGAAAGACTAAGGGGCTCAGGTCTTCGTAGTTCATTCTGGTGAACTCTTTTTCTATTTTTTTTATGTGCAGCCCTGTTTTTTGCCTAGACCGCCCTTTTTGGGTTTTCAGCCTAGCTGGGCATTACTCTTTTTGCACTAAGATTTTTTTTTTTTTATTATTATATGTGCAACCCTGTTTTTTGCCTAGACCGCCCTTTTTGGGTTTTCAGCCTAGCTGGGCATTACTCTTTTTTGCACTAAATTTTTTTTTTTTTTTTAGACATTGTACCTTCGGAGCTTATCACCGATCGACCGGGTGGACAAAGGGATTGCCGTCCCGTGTCTGCAAGTTTCATGGCTCCTCCCGATAGTATGTTCTGCACCACATACGGGCCGATCCAAACGGGTTCCCATTTTCCCAGGGGGTTGTCTCTGGTAGGGGGCTTTACTTTCAGCACTAAGTCACCCTCTTTGATGTCTCTGGCCTTGACCTTTTTGTCGAATGCTCTGGCCATTCGCCTCTGATAGGCTCGGGTGTGTTCCATGGCTCTAAGCCTTCTTTCGTCACGCAGGGCCAACTCATCATGCCGGCTACGCAACCATTCTACTTCGTTGACACCGTTTTCCAGAGGACCCTTAGTGACGGGATTTCCAACTCCACCGGTAACACTTTGCTTCCATCCCGTAGGTTAGGGCAAAGGAGTTTCTCCACGTGGCACGTTCGACAGACGTTCAGAGCCCCATAGTGCCAAGTGCGGCTTTCGGGCCAATCACGACCACGGGTGGCCATTTTTCGGATGATCCGTTCGAGCGTCTTATTAGCAGCTTCCACGGCTCCATTAGTCCGAGGTGCAGTATGGGGACGACTTGTGGCGAGTGATCTGAACTCGACAAGAATCTACCGCAGTCCCCTTCAAAGTGCGACCCATTATCAGAAATGATCTCATTGGGCACCCCATATCTACACATTATGTTCTCTTTGATAAACTGGGCCACCTTCTTGGAAGTGAGGACCTTGTAGGACTTGGCCTCTACCCACTTGGTGAAGTAGTCGACTGCCACTAATACGAATTCGTGCCCATTGCTTCCTGCCGGGGCTATCTTCCCTATCACGTCAATACCCCAAGTTGCAAACAGCCAAGGAGTCGTCATGCAGTACAGGTCATGAGGCGGGAGATGGTTGAGGTTGGCAAACCGCTGGTATTTGTCGCACGCTCGGACATGCTGAACACAGTCTGTCTCCATGGAAATCCAGTAGTAACTGTAAGTGCTCCAATTTGAGCTTGTTAGAATTTTCGTTAGAAAATTAACGAAAGTTATAACATTCCTAACATTCCTAACATTTCTAACAAAGCAAGGGCAAAGTGGGCATTATTATTTAAGGATAAACTAAGAAAAGGAATCAAAAAAGCAAAAGAAATAGTCAAAAACCAAAATTAGAAACTGCTGGAACAAAAACTGGCTGTTAATTTGATTTTTTTTGAAAAATATTCCTTGTGTCCAAAGCCTGAAGCTGTAATTAATGAACAGTGCACGCTGACAATCCCATCCGCGCGGACATGTTTGCATTTTTCAGAGGGCTATAAATTAAGCCCTCCAGTCTCAAAAAAAAAAAAAAAAAGGAACACAATCCACAGTTGTACCTTGGCGAAAATACTTGAGAAAATAGTGAGAATTCCCTTGAATTGTCACTCTTTTCTCTTGATTATCTTCCCAAATCTCACTCACTCACTATCATATTCAAAGCCTCAAACACTCTTACATTCAAAGCCAAAGCTCCAAAACACAAAGAAGATAGGTATAACCTCCCTCTTCTTACTCTAAATCTCTCATCCATGCATGCATTTTCAAGCTACAAAATGTAGTTCATTCATCTTCTTGTCTTAGATCCAAGAAGATCACCATGGAAGTTCATCTCCATGGATGATCTTCTACAAGGATCAACATTATTTTCAAAGTGTTCTTACTTTTTTCCAAAGAAAACACATTTTCAAAACCCTAAAAAATCATTTGCATACATCAAATCTCATTTTCAAAGGATAAAATTCCCCTTCCCAAGCAAATGAAATGCTTAGTCCTAATGTACCCCAAGGATGGTTTGATATAGTTGATTCACCACTAAAATGTCAAGTGATCACTAATCAAAACCTAGGGAAATGGGGAGAAGCATGGATGCCAAACCCCCTTTAAAACCACATTTTCTTTCTTGAGAAGTTGCTGTCCAGTAGCAATTTTCTAAGGCCCCAGTCCATGGTCTAAATTTGTGGACACAGATAAACTTGGAATTTGGTGTTGACTACAAAACACTTTTTGTAGCCAACATCCAGAGATTTCCAGACATATTTTTACTTTATTTTTTGCGTGAGTAAAACTCCCTTTTCCCAATTTTCTTTTGAAGGTCAGATCACCAGTCTCTGGGAGTCCAGATCTCATATCTGAGATTTCCAGAAGGTTTTGAGTCCTCAAATCTTCTCCGAAATGAAAAATTCTTTCACAAAAATCTTATATGAGGTGTTTGGAACAACTTTCATTCTCTGATTTTTCTCAGATTATGAAGTTTTGAAGCCCTTAAATCCATTTCAAAACCAAGTGTCCACTGCCTTTTTCATTCTGGCAGAAGTGCTCTTCAACTTCCAAAAATCTTTTGAGCACCAAAACTCTACCCAAAAATCACACCAAAAATCATGGGATCTGACCAAAGTCTAATAAAGAATTCCAAATTTTTACTTTTCGGAGTTTCAACTTATTTTGGCCAAAACACACACACACACACACACACAAATGATTTTCAGCTTGGAAGACTCGTTTTACGAGGCATTCCGGGTGCACACTAACGTCCTTCCCGGCGTGTAACATGAACTCCGAACCCAAATCTCTAATCTCGGGCATTTTTCAAAGTTTTGGCCCTTAAAACAAAAATGGCGTGGCGACTCCGTTTACCGGTTTTATTCGGTTTTCAAAGAAACGAAAAATCGAATTTTCCCGCGAATGGCACATCATCACAGTGGCGACTCCGCTGGGGATTAGCTTTTTCTAAAAAAAAAATGATATTTGGTATATTGGTGGAAACCATTAAACTTCCCGTTATCGCCTCCTAACACGAGTCGGGGATAAATTGTGGTTTAACAATCCCACGTACCGGTATCATTGTTTTCAAAAAAAAAAGAAAAAAAAGCTTTTGAGGGTCAAGCTTCCGTCCCGGCATTTAAAAAATCATTTGTTGTATGTGTCGATTTTTGCACATTTTTCGTGTTGTTTTGGCCGCCTTGGAAAAAGTCAAAATTTTGACTGTCGGAATCATGTCCCTAACTGTCGGAATTCTTGTGCTTATGTGCTTATGTGTTCATTAAATTTCAAAAAAAAATTAAAAAAAAAAAGATTTTCAAAAAAAAAGAAAACTTTCAAAAAAAAATCATGCATCATATTTTTAAGACACATAAAAAATTTCTATTTTACTCAGAAAAAGAATATAGACTGCTTGCACACTACGCGCACGTGACCGTACACTGCACACTACGTCCCTAACCCGGGTAATCCTTGTCGCGGCCCGTTTGGTCTTATTACGCCTCTGCAAGCACAGACTACCCAAACATCCCATGGAGCCTCGTGTCGACCATGCACTTGTCCGTGACACACTTTGTCCGAGACCCGGTTGGTTTTTAGTTTGGTCTGTGTCATGCCCTGTCTGTGTATAGACCTTTCCTTTCAAGCCTTTGTCGGCATACCGACTCAATATCTTTCGGGACCCTAATCGCCGAAGTTCGCCGGTTTTTTGCCGCAGACTTTGATCAAGATATTGGCCGGCGCCTTGACTTCGGCTCGACCGGCACAAATTATACACGACTCCCAAAGATTGACACCGAGTCATCCAGGATTAATGATTATTCCATGCCTAATTACGGCTTAATTGACGACAAGTCAAGATCAATCGTGGACATTTATCGGTCAAATCATGCCGACTTTATCATGTCGAGCTCTCGGACATGATCTTGACTTTGACGTCAACTTTGTCCGTAATTTACATCGAATGCTCGTTAAGACTCGATTACCCGCCGACTTTTAGGATCGTTTTCTTTCGGTCGGTGGGACCCGCTGCCCTATAGGACCCTCGCCCGGGCCGTCCACCCCGGGAGGTCGAAATACAGTGGAATACGAGGGGCTTATAGACGTAGTGACGGGGCCCACCGATCCAGGATCCAGAGTAGTTTGCGAAAAGAAGAGCAATCTTTTCCAACCGATTAGGTTAATAAAACATGTTTTAAGTAAACGTGAACAAATAACTGCATGTTGCATGAGCCCAAAGCCCAAACACCTACCCTCCTTCATTCCCAGACATCTGAACCCTCGTGCCTTTTCCCCCGCAGCTCCTCACAAAGGTTGGTTCCGGACACCGGGTCATCGTTTGATCAGTTGGGAAGAGTCAAGCGCGTCATCAGCTTCACCGTTTGTTCCGACTCCGGGTCTCAGAATGTCTGCATCAGCCGGTAATGATGGGGACAACGTCGCTCCGTCCTCCAAAATCCTCGCATGCACCAGCATTGGATCCAGCTTGGTAGAACAGATGAGACTTCGACATGAGGCTCAAATTGACGACCTTCTCGGGGGTTGTCGCAAGTCATGGTTTGACTATCGCCTCAATCCCGATGGCACTTTTACCGCAAAGAAGGAAGAAGGTTCTCCTCCTCTTCTTAATCGTCCCGGATACATCAAGATGCTACCCCAAGATTCCTATGTCTCCACCGCCGGGACTCCCGCCCGTCGACCTACAGGGCAACTGACCCCCAAACAACAGCCAAGGATGAAAGAGTTCGGCATACCGTCGCTTATCCCTCTCAAAGTGATGATCCCGCAAATATCACTGGGTGATGAAGATCAGAAATAGTTTAAGAAATATGGTCACCATCAAAGCCCCGGAGGAACGCTGCAATGCATACAAGAAGCTCGGATTGAAGAGGCCACACGCCACTTCGGGACCTTAACAATCTCCCAACCGATCGGGCTACCTCGAAGGACAAACATATGCCTGTTCCCCGGGACCTTAATACCTCTCATTATCCGGCGGAGTCCAACCACTCGCTTCCGTATGAGCCCAACAGCCAGATCTCCCCACCGCTCCACTCAAAGTCATTCCAAAGACCTGCCAACCCGAGGTCCCAAATCCGCCACCACCGTAGAACACATTTGGTGGGATATTTGTGATCGTCCCGATCGCCTTGAAAGGGACTATCAGATCGGATACACGAGGACCGTCCTCCTAAGAAGAAGAAAATTTCCTCCCAAAGAAAATTGAAGGAGAGATTCGAGGCCGGTGATACCGGTGTGGGTACGCTCGGGGAGCCATCTCGGGGATTTGATTATTATGTACTCTACTCCACCGCCTTCCCCAAAGCAAACAGGGGTAGAAGAGCGTAAAAGCCTTGCCAACGACATTGAGACTTTCGGACACCGTAATACCGTGGACCTCGGGTAACTCTACCGCCAATCGTAAATCTATCCCCCGCGGGAACGGCCAAAATCTCGCCTTGTCCAGCCTCCCGAGTGCACACCGACAAAGAAAGACCAACGCCCAGGTTTGGCGCTCCCACTCAATCAACATGTTGACCGGAGATGGCAACCGCCACAAACGGCCTCGCATAACCTGTGGGCTTCAAAGAAAGGTTCTACCTCGCAAGAAAAAAGCACGAAGTGACTGGCTTGATGACTCTCTATCCCGAGACAAGGACCAAATCTATGATCCCCACCTATATGGCAAAGCATGATCACCTTCGCGACGAAGATTTGCCAAGAGATGTCTCCCAACACAATGAAGCTTTGTACATCACCATTAAGCTCAACACCGTATCGCTCCTCGAGTATTGGTGGACAACGGATCAGCCGTTAATGTCCTTCCCATCGCATGATGCGGGCCCTACGCATCAATGAAAGGCACATGATCCCATCTACCCGGTCGCCAAGGCATATGATGGCACGTCCCGTCCCATCCTGGGACAGTGACTCGAACTCGTACGAAACCCAAATGGTGCCAAAGTTCCATGTAATGGATATCCTCCGAGTTTACAGCCCTATTAGGACGCCCTTGGTTACACCACATGAAAGCTATAGCCTCCACTCTTCATCAATGTGTCAAGTTCATTAACCGGCAAGGGGACCTTGAAGTCATTAGGGGCGACAGTTTCCTCATAGGGAACGAAGCCGAGACCGTCACCAAGCATGCTCTTAGCCGACACCGGGCTACCTCCTCCGAATCGACTCAAGGGACTATCTGGGAAGTCTCATCGTAATCCCCTGTAATCCGGAGATGCCAATTATGTCAATGCACTTAAGCGAGCGTACTCCGAAGAAGTTCGATTCATCAAATTCGATTGTCATTTCCAACATTTGGAGGCATACCGGAAGGAAACATTGAACACCGCCATGATACAGCCCACAAACCCCTGGCCCCTAATCACAGCCTTTGTCACCATTCTTCAAACCCACTCTCCGACCCCCGCCAAGCCAGAAATTTTCATGATAAAGATCGACAAGCATCGTCATACTCAACTCGAAGCTATGAACGTCGTGTGGGATGTCCTCCCGCCGAACCGCCCGCTAAGCCTTTCCGCTCAAGCATGGGGCATGAGATTTTTCCAAAGAAGACACCGAGACGCAATACGTCCTTACATCCGGATTGAGCGGTCGATTGTGACGAGATAGAAATCCCTGCACTGAGAAAGACCCCTACATCCACATGCTCATTTTTCGTGCGCCGAACACAATTGATTCTCGGTTCGCACAAAGGAATGATAGCAATGATCGAGAAAGGAGGACAGAACGAGACAAATGCCCCGAGTCATGAGATCACCGACAAAGAATGCCGCTAAAGAATTGGGAAACTCTCTCAGCCCGTCCGCGACCAAAGAAGAAATGATCACCAAACTTGGATTGGTCCCCCGTCCCTTTGTGTCAACCTTTGTAAAGTCCTCTCGAGTCTCTCATTGTTGAGTTTGAGTCTTCCGAGTCGTCCGAGGGCCTCACGCCCGAAGACCACGAAATTGTAGCCAATACCGTATTCCCTTTTATTCTCAATGAAATGACGAACCTTTCGAGTATCCCTTAATTGCCACTTTAACTAATGATGAATTAACTAATGATCTAAAAACAAGCTTAATAACGATTCACTAGATGAAGAAGCGGACACATTAAATGAACAATATATCAAAGAAATCTTTAAGCAAAGTTGTCCGGAAAGAGGAAAATCGAGCCCAAGCCGCCGAAGAGATTTTGACAAGTGTGAATTTGGGAACCGCGGAAGAGCCTAAAGAGACGCAGATTGGTAGTTTCTTCGAAGGGACCGAAAGGGATGCCCTAATTGAGCCGCTAAAAGAATTCGTGGATGTGTTCGCATGGTCCTATAAAGATATGCCAGCCTCGATCCTTCCATAGTTGAGCACCGAATACCGCTCGACCCGTAAGTCAAGCCGCAGCGTAAGCTAAGAAGAATTAAGCCCGAATGGTCCCTACAAGTGAAGGAGGAGATAGAAAAGATGCTCGTAAGGTGGTTCATCAGTGGTCATTGAATATCCTACATGGCTTTCCAACATAGTAACGGTGACCAAGGCCAACGGAAAGATCCTAAGTGCCGCGTAGACTTCGTAGACTTGAACAAAGCCACCCAAAAGACGATTTCCCGCCAAACATCGACATTTTGGTAGATTCCACGGCCAACCATGAAGTTAAATCCTTCGTCGACGGTTTTGCAGGTTACATAACCAAATCAAAATGGCGTAAGAGGATCAAGCCAAAACGGCCTTCACAACCCCTCGGGCACCTATCGCTACACGGTCATGCCGTTCGGACTAAAGAATGCTTGGGGCTACGTACCGTAAGGGCGCCTGCGGCTCTGTTCCATGATATGATCCATAAAGAAATTGAGGTCTATGTGGACGACATGATAATACACTCCAGAGGATCGATGGCCAACACTTTGTTGATTTGAGAAAATTCTTCGGCCGCCTCCGAGACCACAAAGATGAGACTGAATCCAACCAAATGCACCTTCTGTAAGACGAGGCAAGGTGCTAGGATATATGGTGACAGAACGGGGATCGAAGTAGACCTCGTAAAATCAAGGCGATAGTTGAAATGAAGCCACCCCTGACACCGACGTAAGTGAAATCCTTCATGGGAAGACCGCAATACATAAGCCGCTTTGTAAATCACCGACCTCAATCTCGCGAGCCGATCTTCAAGTTGATGAAGAAAATGCCTACACGTAATGGACTCCGTGATGTCGGCCGCTTGAACGTATCAAGGCATACCTCGTGAATCCTCCGATTCTTTGCCCACCACATCGCCAAAGCCACTCTTGCTATATCTAACCTGTCACGGATACAAAGAATTGGGGCTATGCTAGCTCAAGAGAAGAAAGATTCCAAGGTCGAAAACGCCATCTATTTCGTGAGCGTAAAGCTTCAGGAAAGCGAACTCAATTACTCTGCTTGTGAAAAGACTTGCGCATGTTTGGTCTGGGTAGTAGGAAAGTTGAAACACTACATGCAGTCTCATCCGATACATCTCGTCTCAAGGATAGACCCCATCAAATATCTGTTCGACAAGCCTTCCATCTCTATGAGGTTGGCAAAATGGTCATTCTTTTTGGCTGAATACGACATCACCTATGTTTCGAGGAAATCCGTAAAAGGACGCATAATGGCAGAACATTTGGCCGATTTCCCAAGTGATGAGTCCCGAGGACCTGAACCTCAATTTCCCGATGACGGAATCTTTGCTCTAGAAGGAGAAAACCGCTGGCAACTCTTCTTCGACGGGGCGTCAAACAAAAGGGGGAACGGAATAGGAATGCTTCTGGTCGATCCTACTGACGAACACACCCCCATAGCAATAAGGTTGAACTTCGAGGTCACCAACAACGCCGCTGAATACGAAGCTTGCATAGCCGGGTTGGAAGCCGCCCTTGAAAGAAATATCAAGGAATTGGAGGTGTATGGTGACTCGCCCTCATCATCAATCGTGTCTCTAACAAATGGAAGACCGTGGACCCGGCCCGCGTAAATATCACACTTACATGGAAGAGCTAGTAACTCAATTCAAGGAGATCAGCTTTCATTACTTGCCCAGAGATCGCAACAGATTTGCAGATGCTCTGGCAACGCTAGCCTCCCTCGTTGAAATACCCGAAGGGAAGTCCGTCAAACCATTCAGAGTCGGGAGAAGAGAAAATCCCGCTTATTGCTTTGAAATCGAAGCGTGCCGAACCGGCCAATGATCCCTGGTACACTCAGATCTACCAATACCTGAAGGATGGCGAGGCCTCTTTCAAAAATGAAGATGGGGAATATAAAGAAGGAATCAAAGCAAAGAGCCTCTCAGCCCTGAAACGACTCGCCTCCCACTATGTTCTTTTGGGAAATATGCTATACAAGAAGCGTTATCAAGGCCCCCTCCTGCGATGCATCGGCAAACAAGAGGCTACGGAACTCATGAGAGAGATACACGGTGGTACCTGCGGCCCCCACATGAATGCTCGAGCCCTGATGCAAATCATACTGAGAATGGGGTACTTTTGGATCTCCATGGAAACCGACTGCATCCAATTCGTCAAGAGCTGCGACAAATGTCAGCGATACTCAAATCTTAATCATTTGCCTCCTCATGAGTTATACTGTATGACAACCCCCTGGCCTTTCGTCACTTGGGGAATTGATGTCATAGGCAAAATCACGCCACCAGGCAGCAACGGCCACGAATTCGTCCTGGTAGCTGTGGACTATTTCACCAAGTGGGTTGAAGCCAAGTCCTACAAAATCCTCAACTCAAGGAAAGTAGCCCTCTTCATCAAAGAGAACATCATATGCAGATACGGGTTGCCAGCCGAAATCATCTCAGATAATGGATCCCACTTCGAAGGGGAATGTGACAGCCGGCGTAATTCCGAATAACCCGTCACAAGTCATCTCCTTACAGCCCCAAACCAACGGAGCCGTCGAGGCAAAGAAACAAGACTTTGGAAAACATCATCCGGAAAATGGCCGTCCAAGGCGTAGATTGGCCCGATAAGTTACACCTGGCACTGCAGGGCTACGTAACATCGGGCCGAACGGCAACCGGGGAAACATCGTTTGCCCTCACATACGGAATGGAAGCCGTACTCCCAATCGAGCTAGAAATCCCCTCGCTCCGTGTACCGCCGGAAAGCCGGATCAACGAGGTCGAATGGCTCCGCAGTCGCCATGATGAATTGGCCCCGCTAGATGAACGCCGATTGAAAGCAATGGAACACATCCGAGCCTACCAAGGAAGAATGGCCAGAGCCTTTGACAAGAAAGTAAAGCATCGGGAGATCCGAGAAGGGGATCTCGTTTTGAAAGAAAAGCCCCGGTCCGTATCAACCCCTCGGCAAATGGGAGCCTCGTCCGGGTCGGGCCATACATCGTCCGTAAGATCTTCTCCTGAGGAGCCATGCAACTTGCGCACCTCGACGGAAATCCCTTTGTACACCCAAAGGAATGGTGACAAGCCGCGCGTATACTACGCGTAAAAAAAAAAAGAAACAAAAAAAAGAGTGCTAAAAGAGTAATACCCAACTAGGTTGAAAACCCGAAGAGGGCGGCCTAGGTAAAAACGAGGTTGCACCAAAAAAAAAAACAAAACAAAAAAAAAAAAAAAAAAACAAAAAAAACAAAAAAAAAACAAAAACAAAAAAAAACAACAAACAAAAAACAAAAAAAATCGACCAGTGTTGAACTACGAAGACCTCGAGCTCCTCAAAATGAGGGGAACGTAGGCAAATGAAACGGTTCGGTCTAAAACACAAATAAAAGTCAAAATCGACATCAATACAATTGATCGTACTATGAAAGCGTCTCGAAAAAAAAAAAAAACTCGAAGCAATTCAAATATTCATTACAAGTTAAAAACTTTTTGATGAGTCTAAGCCCGATTCATTCCTACAACCGGCAACCTCGCTAAAAGAAATTAAGATACATAATCAAACTAATGTGTCCGCCATGACAAGAAAGGGATACTCGGAAACCTCGTAGTCACTCCAAGCCACTCGAACCGGCCTCTCCCCTCTTCTTCCCCCTTCGAGTCTTCTTCTTCGAACAGGAAAATGTCGGTCTTCCTCCTACCGAGCTCGTATAGGAACAGGATCTATCAAACCAGCCTCCGTCGTGGCCTTAGTAGCCCTAGCATTATCTCTCATCTCCCGTAGCCGGCCGGTAAAGTAGGAGTCCTCCTCTCTTGCTCTCTTGACATAAGCCTCATAGCCGGTCACAGACGTCTCCACTCCCGTCATGAGGGTTGGCCCTCGCCTCGGCCCTCCTCCTCTCGGAAACCGTCAGTCCTCCGCACCCACAATGGCCTCACGCCGGTCTCAAAATAGCCATCCGAGTCTCTCCCAAAATGCCTCTCGTACTCAATCCAGTACCAAGTGGTCAGAACACAGCCTCGGACGCCCGAGGATAACCCGAGGAGGAAAGACGTCATACCTCCATACTCGGGAAAGAAAGGAAAACACCGAAGGATCATCCATAGAAACAGAGCCACCACCCCGGTGGCTATGTCATCAAAGTCCTCCAAAGGAACTCCGCTTCTAAGCCGAACTGTCTCGTAACCAAGAGACGGAATGTAAAAGCCGGATCGAGAAAGCCCCTAAGCATAACCACGGAGAACCGTCCCCGAAGCACTCGCGAGTCTCCACCCGCCAACAAGGCACCGACCATCTCGATATCTTCGTCCGGCGACAAGCCATCCAACGCTCCCATGAGCTCCCGATCATCAAAATCTACAAAGAACCCTCTCCCGGCGAATGTCCAAGGCTTCGATCATATCGAAGTTTCCCGAAGAATCCCCAAGCGCTCCATCGCCCACGTAGTCAAGAGGAACGGGCTGCCCCCGTGCATATACCGTCTCCCGGTAGCCAGCCTATCGAGAGCATGAAAAGTCTCTCCCAAGATCAAAGGTACAACATCTCTGCCCAAGCGACAATGAACGACTACATCCAGCAGGAACCGATGACAGATCCCAAAAGAATAGACAATGAACAAGGTCTCGAACAGGCAAAGTGCAAAAACCTCTCCAAACCAGTCCGTATACCAAACACTAACACCCTTGCCAAAAAAGAAAAAACCAAGGCTCATGCAACATTGCATTCGTACTGCATTGCATTCATAAAAATAAAATCCTAAACTATTACATTCCAAAAATAAAGGGAGTGTGCAAAAAAAAAAATCAAATAAAAAAAAAAGCTAGGTAACAATAATCCTAAATTATTACATCCCAAAAAAAAAATGTGCATAAAAAAAAATAAGTTGTATCTGTACAAATCTCAAATCTTAGAAATCAACTCAATCTCAAGTAATCAATCGGAGTCCCCAGCGGTCGACGTCTGCCCCTGGTCCCTCTTGCGGCTCGGGCCTGCCTCCTCAGGATCCATGAAGATCTCAGGCTCAGAATCATCGTCCTCGTCCCCGGAAGAAGGCTCATCAGGACCAACCGGCACGCTCTGATAGGGCAAGCCAAGATCTGCAAAGAAATCATATCCGAAGGTGAAGGCGTCGGACTCTTGGACGTGCGAAGAAGATCCGCCATGCCGCGGGCGTGTCCCCGCCCGTAAGGATCTCCGAGAATGACGTGGTCCGAAGGTAGTACTGCGCGAGGATCAAGGAGAGGAGAGAGAGGAGTCTCGGAAGAAGTCTCGAAGGAATAGGGGAAGCCTCCCGCCCGACAGCGCCGGCCGTGGTCGCCTCGCTCTAGCCTCGAGGAGCCCCACAAGCAACCATCCTCCCGATAAATCTCTTAGCCCGATCACTTGTTTCGTCGTCCACGACCACCTCCGAAACCGCACGAAAGCAAAAGCGTCGAAATGCTTGAAGCGAAAAATGATGACGAGAAAGAAAAGAAAAGACGAAAGCAAAAGAAAAGAAAGGTGGAAAAGAGAAGCCATACCTTCATACCCTGGACGAGGCCGAAAGCTCGTGGAAGCCGCTCGAGCCGAGGATCTGCACCCTCAATCGGACCCCATCCTGGACATATGAAAAGTCCGTCCGAGGGTACCGCGGGACCCCTAACCCCTCTCTATCCGTAACCCGGGGCGTCCTCGGCCTCCTCAAGACAAATCGGATATGGCTCAATCGCCACAAATGCCGAGAAGTGTTGGTCGGCTCTGTAATCATCCCGTGTCGCAGCATCTATCACTCGGTGCATCATATCGGCGGGAGGCTCCACCGGTGTCATCAAAGGCGAATTCACGCCATGCGGGCGCGTCACCCTCTCTCCCGATAATAGACGTCGCAAGTCGACCTCTCGAAATCCTCCGCCGCACAGTCCATATCTCGGCGCCACCCGCGCCACCTCGAAACGATCCCAGGGATAGAATATCATCTCCTCATCCGTCTCAGCCCTCGTCAAAGGAAGGCAATCCGAGTACCTGAGGGTCGTGCGCCCTCTGGAGCCCTTCTTCTCTCGGGCAAACTTGGACCAGAACGCATGGCCGGATACGCCCGATGTACTCCGCCGTCTCGTCGCCACATCGTGACATGGAAGAACTCCAACGCCCATACTGCGAAAGGTAAAAATCAAATCAATCCAAAGGTAAAAGAAAAGTGTGTGCTCAAGAAAAAAGGGGAAAAGCAAAAGAAAGCTTATACCTCCGTGAGCAAACTCGAAGCAAGATAAGGAGCTCACAGCCTTTCGGCCGTATCTATCAAGAGCAAAGTAAAGCTCGCACCCGGCCTCTCCCCAAGAGACATCTCCACCATCTCCACATCCTCCAAACTCCTCACAAAGCAAACACCGCCGTCCCCTCGGCGTGTCCAAAGAGAGTGCTCGAAAAAGCAAACCATAAAAAGGCCCTAGCACCGCTTCGCCGCCTATCCTCTGCATCCCCGACCTCGTAGCTCCCGATGATCTCCACAATCTTCCCATAAACCACGGCGTACTCCATCCCCATCCCCTTTTTGGGAATGGGGGTAAAGCCTGTAAGAGCCTCGCAGTCCACATCGCCGTAGCCGTCCCGCCACTCAATGCATGCGTCCATTGAAGGACGGCACCCGTGATCGCAGCGTAGTCGGAAGGCGTAACCGTAGCCTCGCCCCGAAGAAGTGAAATGTGTGGGTCGCATCCCACCAATGATGCGCCAAAGCAAACATTAGGCCCTTGCTCTTAGGGAACTTAACCAACCCCTCAAGCACTCAATGAACTCCCAAAGCCCGGTCTCAACGACAATCTGTCTCGGGTGATCAAAGCTCCTCGGCCCGCATTCGGAAGCGGTCCCACAGTCAACTACAGACTCCACCGATCCTCGAGTCTTCATCTTATTCAACTCGCTCCGTCACGTAATTGTTTCCACCACCGCAATAAAAAAAAAAAAAAGAAAATGTCAAAAAAAAATTTGCATTTGCATTTGCACAAAATAGAAAGAAAGCATATACGTGCATCATTCATCACAAAAGTTTTGAAGAAAATTCGGCAGCATAACGGCATGCAATAAACCTAGCCCCATTTTTTTTCTCTCCCACAAAAGAAAGCAGTTTTCAACAAATCCCAATCAACACTCATACAAAAAAAAAAATCATACAAGGAGTCAACGGAAATAAAAACTCCGTCCCATTTTCAAAAAAAAATGCATACATGCATATCATCCATCATCATACAAGGAGTCAACGGAAGTAAAAATTCCGTCCCATTTTCAAAAAAAAATTGCATACATGCATATCATCCATCATCATACAAGGAGTCAACGGAAGTAAACACTCCGTCCCATTTTCAAAAAAAAATGCATACATGCATATCATCCATCATCCCAAAAGATCCTACATTCATACATTCATACACGGAGTCAATAAATCCGTCCCACTTTTTCAAAAAAAAAAAAAGAGGAGCATGCACACATTCATATCAACAGTGCAAGAATCCTACATTGCAACAAAAGAAGTCCGTCCCAAATTCGGGAAATCATTCATCATAGTCTCATATTTCAAAAAAAAAATGGCGAAAATGCCAATTCTTTTTCCAAGCAAAATGCACATTTTGAGTTACCCATATACTCATTACAACATGCAAAGCATCAAAATCAAGATTCAAAGCCAAGAACATCAATCATTCGAATTTTCAAAAAAAAAAAAAAAAAATCAAAAATCACCCAAAATTCAATTTCAAGCAAAAATCGACAAAGGGAATGAAAAGATTCGAAGTATACCGTTCGTGAGACTCGGATCGAAGCCCAATGTTGCCAAGCATCGGGATAATGCTCCTCCGCAATCGGACAATCAAGGAAAAGAGAATAGTGTCTCCTCATTCGGACAAGCTCTAATCGTCTCTCCGCGATCGGGCCACGTCCTTGGCCTTGAAAAGCACCTCCCGCGTGTTCCATTGCTCAAAAATCGAAGAAAAATGGAAGAATTTTGGAGCTTTTTGGACAACAATGGCGGCTTAGGCGATTCTCTCTCTCTCCTCGTAATTCTCGAAAACTGAAAAGTGAGGAAGAAGAAGGGAGGGCGGCCCTCATTAAAATGACACAGGGAATTCAACCCTATCCGCGCGGATGTGTTTGTAAGGGTCAAAATGACCCTTTTGCCCTTTAAAAATCCAGAACTCTGCAATTTGATCCTAGACTTAACAGAGTTAACCAAAGTTAACCAAAGTCGACCCTATTTCATCAAAATCATTCCACGGCAAAACGTAAGTCCGATCTCCCGAGAAAGATAACGGGATCCGTATCTTTCATCAAAATCATCAAACGTAAGTCCGATCTCCCGAGAAAGATAACGAGATCCCGTATCTTTCATCAAAATCATCATCCGAGCCAAACGTAAGTCCGATCTCTCCGAGAAAGATAACGAGATCCCGTATCTTTCATCAAAATCATCCAACTATAAACCAAACGTAAGTCCGATCTCTCCGAGAAAGATAACGAGATCCCGTATCTTTCATCAAAAATCATTCCCCTAAGAGTCAAACGTAAGTCCGATTTTCCCGAGAAAGATAACGAGATCCCGTATCTTTCATCAAAATCATTCCACGGCAGTCAAACGTAAGACCGATTTCCCCGAGAAAGATAACGGAATCCCGTTTCTTTCATCAAAATCATTCAACTAAGCAAACGTAAGACCGATTTCCACGAGAAAGATAACGGAATCCCGTATCTTTCATCAAAATTATCCTCGGCAGTCAAACGTAAGACCGATTTCCCGACAAATACGTCGATTTTTCCTCAAAGAAAGGCTAACAAAGTCCCCAGCTAAGTTAACGGAATCCCAAAAGCCAACGAAATCTCGAGTAGAATTCGAACTACGATTGGCTTGATTCCTCTTAAGGATACGTAGGTAGCCTACCATAGGTCCAGCCCTCCGACCAAAACGATCACCCTCTCCTTCTAAGCAGCCAGACGAAGTCCACCGAAAGGCCTTTTCAAATTAAGGTTCGAGGCACCTAAAAAGCCATCATCATCCAGGTCGAGGCACCTAAAACGCCATCACCATCAGGTCAGAGGCACCTAAAACTCCATCATTATCAAGGTCGAGGCACCTAAAACGCCATCATCACCATCCAGGTCCGAGGCACCTAAAACGCCATCATTATCAAGGTCCGAGGCACCTAAACTGCCATCATCTCCAAAGGTCCGAGGCACCTAAAACGCCATCATCATCAAGGTCCGAGGCACCTAAAACGCCATCATCATCAAGGTCCGAGGCACCTAAAACGCCATCTTCAAGGTTCGAGGCACCTAAAACGCCATCATCTCCAGGGTCAAAGACCCGAACTACGACTGGCTTGATTCCTCTTAAGGATACGTAGGTAGCCTATCATTAGGTTCAGCCATCCGACCGAAAATGGTCATTCCTATCCCCAGCAGAGCGGATAGCCATCAAACCTAAAATGGTCTTTCCTATCCCCAGCAGAGCGGATATACAATTTCAGCCATCCGACCAAAATGGTCATCTCTTGTCCCCAGCAGAGTTTCTCTCCAGCAACCGACTGCAGAACTCGCTCATCAGGTTCGAGGCACCTAAAACGCCATCATCTCCAGGGTATAAGACCCGAACTACGGCCGGCTTGATTCCCCCTAGGGATACGTAGGTAGCCTATTAAATAGGTTCAGCCACTCGATCACTTGATCATCCCGCCAAATATGGAGCCTTACTCTTATCGACGACCCGCTTCCTTCGAAGCGCCGTCGCCGAGGGCTACTGTAAGTGCTCCAATTTGAGCTTGTTAGAATTTTCGTTAGAAAATTAACGAAAGTTATAACATTCCTAACATTCCTAACATTTCTAACAAAGCAAGGGCAAAGTGGGCATTGTTATTTAAGGATAAACCAAGAAAAGGAATCAAAAAAGCAAAAGAAATAGTCAAAAACCAAAAATAGAAACTCGGGAACAAAAGCGGTCGTTAATTTGATTTTTGAAAAATATTCCTTGTGTCCAAAGCCCGAAGCCGTAATTAATGAACAAAGGCACGCCGACAATCCCATCCGCGCGACATGTTTGCATTTTTCAGAGGGCTATAAATTGAGCCCTCCAGTCACAAAAAAAAAAAAAAAGGAAGAACACAATCCACAGTTGCACCTTGGCGAAAATACTTGAGAAAATAGTGAGAATTCCCTTGAATTTTCACTCTTTTCTCTTGTTTATCTTCCCAAATCTCACTCACTCACTATCATATTCAAAGCCTCAAACACTCTTACATTCAAAGCCAAAGCTCCAAAACACAAAGAAGATAGGTATAACCTCCCTCTTCTTACTCTAAATCTCTCATCCATGCATGCATTTTCAAGCTACAAAATGTAGTTCATTCATCTTCTTGTCTTAGATCCAAGAAGATCACCATGGAAGTTCATCTCCATGGATGATCTTCTACAAGGATCAACATTATTTTCAAAGTGTTATTACTTTTTTCCAAAGAAAACACATTTTCAAAACCCTAAAAAATCATTTTCATACATCAAATCTCATTTTCAAAGGATAAAATTCCCCTTCCCAAGCAAATGAAATGCTTAGTCCTAATGTACCCCAAGGATGGTTTGATATAGTTGATTCACCACTAAAATGTCAAGTGATCACTAATCAAAACCTAGGGAAATGGGGACAAGCATGGATGCCAAACCCCCTTTAAAACCACATTTTCTTTCTTGAGAAGTTGCTGTCCAGTAGCAATTTTCTAAGACCCCAGTCCATGGTCTAAATTAGTGGACACAGATAAACTTGGAATTTGGTGTTGACTACAAAACACTTTTTGTAGCCAACATCCAGAGCTTTCCAGAAATATTTTTACTTTATTTTTTGCGTGAGTAAAACTCCCTTTTCCCAATTTTCTTTTGAAGGTCAGATCACCAGTCTCTGGGAGTCCAGATCTCATATCTGAGATTTCCAGAAGGTTTTGAGTCCTAAAATCTTCTCCAAAATGAAAAATTCTTTCACAAAAATCTTATTTGAGGTGTTTGGAACAACTTTCATTCTCTGAGTTTTCTCAGATTATGAAGTTTTGAAGCCCTTAAATCCATTTCAAAATCAAGTGTCCACTGCCTTTTTCATTCTGGCAGAAGTGCTCTTCAACTTCCAAAAATCTTTTGAGCACCAAAACTCTACCCAAAAATCACACCAAAAATCATGGGATCTTACCAAAGTCTAATAAAGAATTCCCAATTTTTACTTTTCTGAGTTTCAACTTATTTTGGCCAAAACACACACACAAACACACACACACACAAACACACACACACAAATGATTTTCAGCTTGGAAGACTCGTTTTACGAGGCATTCCGGGTGCACACTAACGTCCTTCCCGGCGTGTAACATGACCTCCGAACCCAAATCTCTAATCTCGGGCATTTTTCAAAGTTTTGGCCCTTAAAACAAAAATGGCGTCGCGACTCCGTTTTCCGGTTTTATTCGGTTTTCAAAGAAACGAAAAATCGAATTTTCCCGCGAATGGCACATCATCACAGTAACCCATTCTGAGGATCACTTGCATCAGGGCTCTAGCATTCATATGAGGACCGCAGGGACCATTGTGGACTTCAGTCATCAACTCTTTGGCCCTTTCTTAAGTGACGCACAAGAGGAGTGGTCCTTGATACCGCTTCTTGTACAAGTTGCCTCCTAGAATGACATAATGGGAGGCCAACCTTTTCAGGGCTTGCAAGCTCTTGGCCTTAACACCTTCTTTTGGTCTACCTTCTTCATCTTTGAAAGCTGACTCTCCATCTTTGAGGAAGCGGTAAATTTGATTGTACCACGGTTCCTTGATAGGCTCGGGTCCAGTGCTACTTCACAAATGTAAAGCCGGGGCTTCTCTTCTACCCACTCGAAGGGTTTTATGGATTTTCCTCGGGAATCTCTACCGGTGAGGCTAAAGTAGCGAGGGCATGCTGCGAACTGTTCTTTTCCCTTGGCAAGTAGTGGAAAGTCACTTCTCTGAACTGTCCAACTCCTCCATATGGGCATGATACGGGCTGAAGATTAGGGTCCACAGTCTTCCATTTGTTGGAGACCTGGTTGATGATTAGAGAGTGAGTCTCCAGTAAACTTCGAGCTCCTTGACATTCCTTTCTAGGGCGGCCTCCAAACCGGCAATGCAAGCTTCGTACTTGGCGACATTGTTCGTGGCGGGGAAGTTCAACTTGAGGGCTATGGGTGTATGCTCATCTTTCGGATCGACCGGTAGCATCCCTATGCCATTTCCTCTTTTGTTAGCGGCTCCATCAAAGAAAAGCGCCATCGGTTTTCGAGGCTCAACTACGAAGATCCCTTCATGCAGGAATTGGGGTTCGAGGCCCTCTGTCTTCATTGCGGGGAAGTTTGCCGGGTGGTCGACAATGCTTGACCCTTGATGGCGCTTTCCGGTTACGTAGGCGATGTCGTGATCGCTAAGAAGAAAGACCACTTTGCTAGACGCATCGAGAGAGCAGGCTTATCGAAGATATACTTTATGGGGTCCATTTTTGAGACCAAATTCACCGTAGAGGCTTGCATATAATGCTTGACTTGCAGACTACCCAGACCAATCCTGCACAAGTCTTTTCACATGCTGAGTAATTGAGCTCACTTCCCTACAGCTTTCGGCTGACAAAGTAAATGGCGTTCTCTATCCGAGAGTCTTTCTTCTCCTGAGCAAGCATAGCCCCAACTGCCGTATCAGTGACAGTAAGATAGAGCAGAAGAGGTTTCTATCTATGTGGGGGGGCATAGCACCGGAGGATGTACTAAATACGCCTTAATCTGGTCAAAGGCATCCTGGCATTCCTCGGTCCACTCTGTATCTACATTCTTCTTCATGAGCTTGAAGATGGGCTCGCACATAGTGGTCAAGGCGATTGTGAAACGGCTGATGTCTTTGCAATTTACCCATAAAGCTCTTGACTTAAATGCAGGTTTGAGGTGGCCTCATGTCCATAATGGCTTTGATTTTTCGGAGGTCGACTTCGATACCTCGCTCCGTGACCATATACCCAAGCACTTTTCCCCTTGTCACTCCGAAGGTGCATTTAGCAGGGTTTAGTCTCATGGAATGTTGTCTTAGCCTCTCAAAGAACTTTCACAGGTCAACAAAGTGCTGTCCGTCATCGCCTTTGGAGTGGATTATCATGTCGTCTACGTTGGATCATGTCATGGAAAAGCGTGGTCTCTCCCTTTGATAAGTAGCCCCGGCGTTCTTGAGCCCAAATGGCATTACTGTATAGCAGTAAGTTCCCCACGGTGTGGTGAAGGCTGTCTTTTCTTGGTCTTCTTCGACCATCTTGATCTGGTTGTAGCCTGCAAAGCCATCAACGAAGGATTTGACTTCGTAGTTGGCAGTGGAGTCCACCAGGATGTCTATGTTTGGCAAGGGGTAGTCATCTTTGCGGCTGGCCTTGTTCAGATCCCGGAAATCTACACAGCAGCGCACCTTCCCATTGGCCTTGGTGACGGTCACAATATTGGATAACCATGTCGGATATTCGATGACTCTGATGAATCCTACCCGCAGTAGCTTCTCAATTTCTTCTTTGACCTGTAGAGACCACTCTGGCTTGATTTTCCTCAATTTACGCTTTGCGGCTTAGCATCTGGTGCTAGAGGGATTCTGTGCTCTACTATTGAACTGTCTAGCCCCGGCATATCCTTGGACGACCACGCAAAGACGTCCATGTATTCTCTGAGCAGATCAACCAGTCTGTCCCGTTCAACCCCTGGAAGAAGTTTCCGATATGTGTCTCTTTAGGTTCCTCGACAGTACCCAAGTTCACACTTGTCAAAACTTCCTCGGCAGCTTGGGCCCGGTTTTCCTCTTTTTCTGTAACCTGCTTAAAGATTTCTTTAATGTATTGTTCATTTAGTGTGTTTGCATCTTGTTCAAATGATTCATTATTAACTGTTGTTAAGTTTTGAGTTAATTTATCATTTGTTAAGTTGGCAATAAGGGGATAATCAGAAAGATCTGTCATTTCATTCAAAGCAAAGGGAAAGATGACATCGATTACATATTGATAGTCCTCAGGCGTGAGGCCTTCGGATGACTCAGAGGACTGGAATTCAAAGATTCCTGACTCAATTGACTCTGGACCCTACACTACTTATTGACTCGAAGGTGTTTGACAAGGGTTGGACCGGGATCTCACTCCTTCTTGCTGTTGCCCTGGGGAGTAGCAGTCTTGTCAGCATTCTTCTTTGGTTGTGCATTTTGTGGATCATTAATGCCTTTGTTGTTATCATTCCCATGAGGGATGTCCGACTGATCTGTTGCAATCTCCTTTCCGAATCTGACTGTATCCATCTGTGCCTCTGGGGTAGGGGGACCAATTGTACTTTCGGCATCTGAGAGACAACTTTCTTCATCCCAAAAGTCTTACGGCTTGTTCACTCTTCTTTCCACCTTTTCCCAAACGGGGGTTGGGACGATCTTCGGGAGTAGTAAGAGCCATTACAAACACGTTATGCTCATCATGGGTGATGAAGGGTTCGGAGAGACTTTCATTAACATAGCTTGTTTTACTTCAAACTCGCGGTCTTCATAAGTGAGCCTTTCTTACGTAATCTTGACCATGGTCTGGTTCGATATCATAAAAAGAGGTCGAGCTCGACAACATTAACGAAATCGATTCCGACTATGGGCCCAGCTTGTCCTTCCATGGCGGCGGCATTAATCAAATCTTTCCACTTTCCTTGTAATTCAGCATAAGGAACATTGAATTTCGGGATGTCTATGATCTCCGGATTTCCAAAATTGACTGCATTTGTTTCCCGAACTCGATCATGTTGACACGATTGTTAGCGAGGAAGAGGGTTCTTGACCACATTGGGACCCAGGTGGCTCCGGCTTGCCTTCTTCAATCGGGCGAGAGATCGGGAACTTCGAGATAGGTGCAATCATTGGTGTTATGCCCATGATATTTGTGAAAACGGCAATGCTTGGTTTCGTCCATCGACACTTTGGGGTTCTTGGGTTTCCGGTTTTCCAGGTCGATGAGTCCTTCGGCTACCAAACCGTCAAAGACCTTCTCTAGTGGCATTACGAAATCTTCGCGGTATAGAAGCGAGGTCTTGGCTTTGCGGCAACTTGGCTTGAATTTTGTCCGACCCTCTCATTCGAATATAATTAACAGCGCCAACCGTTTCTTTTCCTTTTACAACGACAGCTGTGGCATTTGAAGCTGGTGCTTTGTAGCGGTGGGAATTAGGCGCTCTGTGGGCGGGGCCATGTTGAAGGCATTTTCAAACTTGGTACCGGCATTTACCATTGCCCGAAGGTCAGGATAGTAGTAATTGCCAATCTGGACCCTTAATTGAGGCTTCAAGCAAGATTGGAAGATCTCCATCTGTTCCTCTTCATTCAGCGGGGTCATCATTTCACTAAGCTTCCAATTCCATCTCCTGTATAATTCACTCATTTGGCTCATGCAGGCGTGTAGAGTCCTTGTAGGTCATTTCTGCTGGTTTCCCAATTCAAGTTGGCCTTATACTTCTCCAGGAATGCTTCCTTAATTTGGTCCCAGGTGGCTCGGGCCTCTGGTTTTACATGTAGGAACCATCTAAGAGCTGAACCCTTTAATGACAGCTGAAAATGGTCGGCCATTTGCTGATGTGTACAATCCTTGGCTCTCATGGCAAGAAGGTAGCTTTCAATGTGAGTCCGGGGACAATCCACGCCGTTGAACTTTTCAATCTCTGGCATTCGGAATTTTGGAGGAAGAGGGACAATTTTCTTTGGGATCGGTGATACGGTATCTTTGCCTTTTGGTGTTCGGTTCTCAGAACTTCTCTTGCATGGACTTAACTTGTTCCATCAACCAAGTCATGTTGGGGTCGGGGGACGGTTTCGATTCTGAGGCAAGCTTGTCAGATTTGAGTGGCGGGACTGTGGGTGGCACAGTGGTAGCTGGTACCATGGCTTGGGGATCTTTGGAAGGGAAGTAGGTGTAAACTTGACACAGTCTGTGTTTCCTGAGGCCGAGAGGCATAGGAATTAGGCTCGTAGTTGCAGAAGTAGGAAAAAGGAGCCTCGTGGGATCCTGTTGGCAAGGTTGGGGGTGGAAGATCTGTTGTGGAAGGGCATAGATTGAAAAGGTCACTTGATTGATTACGAGGCCTAGAAGTTGTGCAGGATGGCCCATGCTTGGGGAGAGGGAGTGAATCCTATAGGGTAGTGCGGAGGCTGCGTTGCGGGGATAGGCTGTGGCGTTTGTTCTCTGTTGGTAGGGAACAAAGGCTGGGTCTTATACGAGGAGGAGAGGGTATCGGGACCACGATGGCTTGGGATCTTGGAAAAAGGCGAAAAGGGGCGATCTTTGGCAAAGGATCATATGTGGATGGAGGAGAGCATTGGTTATAGGCTAGGGGGTGAGATGGTTATACGGAGTTTCATCTTCTACCATAACCAAGGAACCGTTGGGCTCTACCACTATCTGGACCCCATGACGGCGGAGCGCATCAATGAGCATGGCCTGCTGTTCCTCATGGGCCTTACGACTGTTTTCCAAGGCTAAGGCGAGCTCTTCTTCCCGAGTCATCTGGTTACCCAAACCAGTAATGTTCTCTGTCGAATCAGACATTCTGACTCTACGGGTGACAAGCGAGGATTACGGCGGGCGTACGAGAATTCTGCGCTAACAAGTCGGCGGCCGGTGTTCTCACCCACTTCTTTCTCGCTGCGGGAAAGGGATAGGAGAGGTTTAGACTCGGGGTAGGTGTTTGGGCTGAAGGCTCAAGCAGTATGCAAATTAAGAATCTTCCGGTTTACTTAAAACAGTGTCTTTTATTAATTTCTATTTGGTTGGAAAAGGGGATTTGCCCTTCTTTTTCGCAACTACTCTAGATCCTGGATCAGTGGGTTCCGTCACTACGTCTATAAGCCCCTCGTATTCCACCTGTATTTCGACCTCCCAGGGTGGACAGCCCCGGGCGAGGGTCCTATAGGGCACGCGGATCCCACCGACCGAGAGTAAAGAACGCTCCTAACGGGTCTAGCGGGTCATAGAAACTTTTAACGCACGAGCGATGTGAATTATAGTCAAGGCAATACCGGGAAAGTCTCGTCTTTCTGCCTTAACAAAATTTTGGCAGAGTTTCGCTTGAGCGAATGACGTTTTGACTTTCGGTAATGTCCGAGAAGATAATAGGCATGGGTCGGGCGGCAAAAGCCGGATGACGCGATGTCACATTGAACTTCGTTGCATACGCAGTGCGTGAGTCAGAATCGAAGTCAATGCCGGGTCAAGATCTTGCCAATTTTTCCTTGTCGGAATTTTGGCAGAGCTTCGCTTGAGCGAAAGATCTTTGGATTTTTTTGGCAAAGACTCGGTCTCGACTCTTACGCATTCCGTGCGGGTCAAGGTCAAAGTCAATGTCGGAGTCAAAATCCCACCGATTTTTTTCCTTGTCGGAATTTCGGCAGAGTTTCGCTTGAGCGAAAGATCTTGACTTCCGTTATGAACTAAGGCTTGACCTTTACGAGGGTATGCAACTGGGCTATATGACACGGACTAGACCAAAAACCAACCAAAAGTCACGGTTTTTTGAAACGTGTGACACGGACTGTGCATTGGTCGACACTGGCTGCCATGGGGAGTTTGGGGTGATTTCGTGCGCACCCGGGAGCATCGTAAGGCTGTCCGTGACTGCAGCTGAACAACTACCCCGGGTTTAAAGGGACGTGCGTGCAAAGTGTACAGGATATATAAGGTGCGCGTAGTGTGCGGTCTCCTAAAAATGTTCCTTTTTGAGTTAAAACAGAGATTTTCATAAATGTGTTTTAAAGGAATGATTTTTGGGACGGGGGAGAATGCAACAGTTAAGCACGTAAATTTTAAGGAGCCCCAGTCGGTCTTGGGCCCGAGTAGCCCCAAGCTAGCCAGATCGCCAGATTAACCTAAATTTTTCCTGGTGGAATTGCCACTGAGGCCGTCCGGTTAGAATCCAAGGAGGATTGAGCCGTACGACTGCATGGATCAATTTTCCAGGTTCCACTCCTTTGCTATTTTTTCTGGTTGTTTCCCGTTCGAAGTATGCACAAATCCCAAGATGCAAATGATGCAATGCAAGGCAAAGAAAGCAAGCAAAATAGGCGGAATCCGCGATGGGAGTCTAACCCGCTCAAAGGGAAAGCTTTCTTTTATATTTTTTTCGAAAAGTGATACCGGTACGTGGGATTGTTAAACCACCGTTTATCCCAAGCCCCGGGTTAGGGAGCGATACAGGAAGGTTAAGTGGTTTCCACCTATATACCAAGTATCGTTTATTTGAAAAATGAAAGCTTTTCTCCTTTGGGATGTCCCCAGCGTAGTCGCCAAACAGTGAATGTGTGCCCAAATTTTGGATTCACGCGAGTTTGAAGACATCCGATTTAATTTGAAAAACGGAGTCGCCACGCCATTTTTATTTCCTCAAAACTTTGAAAAAAAAGGATTTATGGGTTCGGAGGTTAAGTTACCCCTTGGGAAGAACGGATCGTCGTTCACCCAAGGTGCCTTGCCGTAGCAAGTCTCCCTAGATTCCGTTTATTTTGCTTGCTTGCGTGCTTTCTTGTGTGCATGTGTTTGAATGAAAGGGGAGGGAATGTCCCAAGTCGTCTTCCGGACGTACAAACCATTTATTGGTTGTCGCTCGGGATTTCTTGGATTTTATGTATTCGGGATTTTGATCCCGTCCTCATCTTGGACTTGTGATCATCGCATTTTTAACCTCGGGACTTGCGTGATCGAGAGAAGGACTCTCTTTTATAGCCCAAGAATGAGGTTCTTTAGGAGAGAGTGTCCTTAGCCCATCAATCCTACACCTTAAGACGATCGAGCTTATATGAATGCTTCATGCTCGTCTTAAGTGATAATCGGAGATATAGGGTTCAAGGTTGTCCCTTTCTAAAGAGATCATGAAACCTTTATGGAAGAAACGATGTAAAGATAGAATCTTTAAACCGGTCCGTTCCAAGGTTGCTAATGGGGACATGGGGGAAATGCATGATTTAATATGAAAATGACATTTTTAGTGAAAAGATGACATTTTTGGGTTGCAAAGGATGCTTTTTGATTTAAAGAAGTGATCTTTATTGCAAATGATGCTTTTTTAATGTAAAGACATGATTTTTATGCAAATGATGCATTTTTATGAAGAAATTGGGATTCAATATGTAAGGGATGCATAAAGATTGCATTTTGAAAAGCATAGGATGCTAATTTAGGATAAAGATATGATCTTTAATGCAAAGGATGCATGAAAAAGGATTTTATGTGCAAAGGATGCATTTTTATGATAAAGACTTGATCTTTATATGCAAAGGATGCATTAAGATGACATTTTTATGTAAAAATGGGGTTTTTAGGTGCAAAGGATGCACCTTTATATATAAAGATTACATTTTTAATGGCAAGGAATGCCTAATGCATGCAAAGGGGAAGGGGGATGATAAAGATATGATCTTTAAACTACCAAGTCCCAAGCAAAGATAATAACAATATATGAATGCAATGAGCAATTTAATTCATATAGAGCAATTAGGATGCAAGGTTAGGGAGTGAGAGGTTACCAATGGTTTCCTCTTCTTCTTTGGATGGAGCTAGGAGGAAGGATCGATCTTGGATCTTCAAGGAGGAGAGAGGAGGCTTCTTGGCTTTCTTCTTCACCTTCTTGGACTTCCAGCAGCCTTTGAGAGAGTGTTTTTCGTATTGTGGTGTTGTATTTTGTTCATGTCATGATTAAAATGGGTAGAGGAGGGCTCTATTTATAGGCAGTCTGGGAAGAGCGAATGAAGCCGTGCGGCCAGAGACCCTTGGCTAATGCAGCCGTGCGGCATTATCCACAATGACTCAGCACTTCTAGAATCATGCAAGGTGGCAAATTCTAGATCCTTTCTCCCAATTAAGAAAAACGTGTTTCTTAATGGATAAGCCTTCCTTTCAGCCCTTAATTAATTTGGAACAGTTCCGGAATATTTCCGGAACACTAGGAAGGTCTGGGGAATTACCGAAAAACTTACCGAAATTGCCGGAAAGTTTAACCGGAAGGCATGAGCCAGATTTGGGTACTTACAGGTACGCCTTGCATATCATCCTTGGAATGTTAGTATTTGATTTGCTTATATGTTCATTTGAAGCATTTTGATGAACTATGTGTTTTTGGATGTTATAACTTGATTGAAGCATATAATGTCTAAATAAAGAAAAGTTGTGTAGTTCTTTGTCAACACTTGAGACTTGATTGAAAGTGTTATAAAAGTTATAAGGTGCTTATGTGTAATATCAAGTATAAGGTGGTGGTTTGGAAATTGTTTGAACCTTGAGGAGCTAGAATGTAAATGGGTTATATAAATATCAACCAAAGCTTATCTTGGAAGATTAATTTCACCTCCTCAGTCCATCATCTTCTCCTACGTTCTTGAAGAGTCCCAAACCCTATCTAAACTTCATAAAATCCCAGAAAATCAAAGGTTGAGTGGCTGTTGATTCTGTTTTCAGAAGATTGCAAAGGAGGGTGATAGGAGCAAGAATATCTAACTTCATCTCCTTTTTATTTTGATAATCCTTGGTAAGTTGTTATGATTCTTTTCTAATAATTGTTCATGGCTTGGTTAATGTTGTTATTACTGAGTTATGAAGGGTTTATGTGAAGTTTAACACTCAGCTTTCGTGTTAAATTGGATACAACTTCAGCTAGGGGTTGAACTTGGGAATAACACTAGGTTGTGTTGATTTACATGTCCTAGGGTGGTATTATGAATTGGTAGTTGTTGTATACATGTTGTATATGTGTTATAACACTTAAAGGGAGTATATTAGAGTCCCAAATCGAGTTTATTCCTGCTGTAAAGTGTCCTTGCAGTTGCTGAAATCAGTGCTGGAAAACTGTTGCTGTTGTTGTGTTGTTCTGCTGATGTTCTGGCTGCTGTTGGCTGAAAACCGTGACTTCAGGGGAGGGGCACGACTCGTGTACATGAGCACGAGTCGTGACCAAGCATAGGGAGTCGTGGTTACCAGTCGTGGCCTTGGAATCAGTCGTGCAGGGCCTGGAAACGACTCGTTCTTCCATGCACGAGTCGTGCTCAAAACTGCCTTGAGTGAGTACTTTTGCAAGCTTTTAAACCTAGGTTAATGAGTATAGATTTAATAACTCTTTAACTATACTTGTAGTAAAAGTTTAGTACAACATTGTATAACTTGGAATAGGCCAAAAAGGTTATGGCAAGAGCTTTAAATATTGATCCAAAGTTGCTTGGAAGGCAGTTTCAGCACTTGGATTATTTCAATCTGCAGCCTTGGTCCATGTTTGAGACATTGGAAACCTAGGCTAAACAACTCGGAATGGAACACTTTTTGATCCTGTATTTAGTACAACTTTAGTACTATATAATAGAGTTGGAATTGGGCCAAAATGAAGTAGGGAAGAGCTTTAAATATTGGCCTAAAAATGCTTGAAAGGAAAGTTTGAGAGCTGAACCATTTTACCTTGCAGCTTTGAACCATGTTTGAGGCATTGGTAACCTAGCTTGATGGGCATGTATTGATACACTTTTTAACCCTGATTTTAGTACAACTTTAGTACTACATTATGGAACTTGAAATGGTCCAATCGGATAAAGAGAAGGGCTTTAAATAATGTCCTAAAAATGCTTGAAAGGCGATTATGGAACTTTAACCAAAGTTAATAAAACTTGGTATTTGAACTTGGGAACCCTTAGAGAAGGTGTGTAATGTTGTATTGTGAACGCGTAGGGCTACTTAGATGATATTGTCCCTCTAAGTGGTTGACCCTAGCTGGTTATGGGGTTATAGTGCGTAAAAATGATTAGCACAAATTGATTTGGATTGGGGCAAGTGTATTAAGACATTGTCACTAGATTATATAGCGTATAATGAATCGGTAGGGATTACTTGATATGCATTGTGTCCTTACTTGATTTCATTACATGGTGGAGGGTCCAAGTAATGTGTAAAATGTGTATTACACTATTTGTTGGGTTGGAAGCTTTATAGAAAGTGTTAAACCTTGGGGTCTGATTGAGTAGGGCTACTTATATTGTATGGTACCTATACTTGATGACCTATATGTGATGATTGGTTCGGATAGTGCGTGAAATATATGTGGCACTACTTCTTGAGATTGAGTATGGATATGTAGGGCTTATATGCAATTTATTATGCCCATATGTGATCTCATATCCATGATTTGTTGTGCGCATAGTGTTTAAATGCGTGTTGCACTGTTCCATTTGGTTTGAGCATGAGTATTAGACCATGTTATTGGTTTGGCATTATTCAACAGTGTTGACAAGGTTGGTTGCACTATGAAAATGGGTTGACATGATTATAGTAACATGTTATCTGTTGATATCCCTATGCGTGGATGTAATTTCAAGTAACTGTTTATGTACTTGGATATGATTATATGAACTGTTGTTATGGGTATAGTGGAATCCAATCAAGTATAGATGTGTTCTATAAGTGATTGAATTTCAGTATACCTATGACGTAGCATGTCTGCTGGCCACAGACATGGGAATAGCCACTGCTGTATCGTGCCAAAAGCCTTACAGATAGATGGGAATATTACACGAGAAGGTGACATGGCATGTCTGTGGTTACAGATATGGGATTGGCCACTTGATGTGGGATTGGCCACTTGATGTGGGACTGTATTGTGCCAAAAGCCTTGCAGATAAATGTTAGTGATTGTAATAGAATTAGCCACTTTTGTATTGTGCCATATGCCTTGCAGATAGATGGGAGACTTATATGTTCTATATGACTGAGTATTCAGGTGGGAAAGATAACTTAAAGTGATTACTGTTTTCCCAATTGTGAGCAACCGATGTGTGTTGCATATTATATGAGCAACCTGTAGGTGTTGCATATCATTGAGCAACTTGTGTGTGTTGCATATTATTTGAGCAACCTGTGGGTGTTGCATATCATTGAGCAACCTGTGTGTGTTGCATATTATTTGAGCAAACTGTGGGTTTGCATATCATTGAGCAACCTGTGTGTGTTGTACATTAGTTGGGTAACCTATTTATGTGTTACATATTATATGACTTACAGGTCAGGAGGAAAAGGTAACTTAAGGTGTTTATAATTTCCTAATGTGATATATTGCAACCTGTTTATGTGTTGCATACTATATGGCATATTGTTGCATGCATAGCAACTTATTGAGATTTATTCTCACCCCTTCTCCCTTTACTGTTTTAGTTTCAGCTGAGACAAGAGGACCATAACGGTGTGGCCGGGAAGGAGTTTAGATCCTATTTTGGGTTGTCAGGGTATGTTTATATTTGTGTGGGAGTTGGGAATAGTTGTGGTTATGTATTCTGAGAAACTGTTATAGAACATTTTCAGTAAATTGTATTGTAATCAGTTGTGGATTGGTTTGTTTTCAGTTGGCTCGCATAAGCCTGTTTAGTGTAGTGGTTGTATCTTAAACAGGTTATATGTTTAAAGCAGGTTTTTAAATCACCTCCGGGTAGTGAGGTTATTTTGAAATTTTTTTGGAAATGGTTGTGTACTTTTCAAGTTAAATGAAAGAAAAGTTTTTTTTAAATAGTATATTTTGGGACCCTCCATCCTGGGACACGATTTATAGGTCCGGGAGTTGGAGGTGGCCACAGTTGGTATCAGAGCTCAGGTTAGAAGTCAAGGGTAGATGTCTAGCCTAAGGGGGAGTGTGTGACATCTGACGCCGAGTGGTCATTGCACGAAACTGTTCAATGGCAGGAAATGGTGATGACCAACAAAGGGGATCACAGAAATGGGAATAATATGGGAACATGAAGAGACCAGAATATAGAAATGATGGATATGTTCAGGGTCTTTTTACAGAATATAGCAGCTCAGGGACCAGTTCAACAGCAACCTGAGGTACGATTAAAACCTGGGATAGGTCGTTTCAGATTGAGAATGACCTTGAGAAGCCCAAGGGGAATTGAAAAGGGATGGAAGCCAGTCAAATTATCAGAAACAAGGCTCCAGACTGATCAGAGGACAACCCAGTTCTTTAGTTTCTGGAAGTGTTCGAGGAGTACAGATTGAAGCTTCTATAGCTCAGCCAGTATCTGGTCAATATCTTAGCAGGGTTTGTAAATTTTATCAGCGGATTGGACATACAGAAGGCACATGTTGGAGAAAATAAGGAAAGTGTATGAAGTGTGGAGAAATGGGGCATATCAGAAGGAATTGTCCTAGATTTAAATTGCGACAAGAACAGACCTCAGGCAGTGGCCAATAAAGAGGACAACAAAGTGGTGGTACAAAGAGAGATACTGAAGGGAAAGCAAAAGAGAACGTCTAAGACCGAGTATTGGCTTGAGATTATGGAGAGAGAGATTCCTCCGCAGTTATTAGAGGTATTCCATGTCTCAGGAGGTAGGGGTCATATTTTTATGGATCCCAGTTTATCCCATTTTTATGTGGCATGGCATTTTTGCCTTTACTTGCATAAATGGTCTAAGAGTTGTCTTATGTGCTAGAGGTTCGACTCCTATGGGAGAGTACCTCGAGTTTTCTGTGATTGTCATGGTTGTGACATGAGTATTTGTGAGCATGGATTGCCAGTGGAGTTGGTAGAATTACCAATCCGTGATATTGTGGTTATACTTGGCCTACAGTGGTTAAGTAATTGTTGTGTTCTGGGGTAGATTGTCGCCAAAAAGCGAGTCTCCTTTTCTATGTTGACTTTCCTCTGTTTGTGGTTGAGGCAGCTAAGTCAGTAGTGGATATTTATGTTATACATGCATTAAAGGCCTAAAGTTGTGGTCTAAAGAATGGAAATGTTATCTGATTTCTGTGTTAGACTTGAATAAAAGTCACCTGAAATATTTTATGTATCGGTGGTACTTGAATTAGTGAGGTGTTTACCTCAGAGTACTTTCTGCTGCCACTTAAGGCAGTAGAAGTCTGTATTGATTTTCTGTCAGGTTTATTTTCATATCCAAAAGCCCTTATGGAAGGGTTCTGGATGTGTTTGTAAATATAACGAGTTGAGTTTTTAAATTTGATCTTGATAACTTGTGATAATCTTTATAGAAGATATCTTGGGTTATTCAGAGTTATGAACAAATTTAATGTTGGGCCTTATAGTTTCAAGCTTGGGACATGGTTATTAATTTCTCGAGTATTGAGATTCTGGTCAAGTGGAACCACCTTTGACCTTGTTAGAACTCTGTAGTTTTCTGGGTTTGACAGATTGTTACCAGATAATAGTTGATAAACCTTCGAGAGTGATTTACTCGGAAGGAGATATAATCGTTATGGAATGCAAAAGGGTGAAACCAGTTTTGCAAAGTTAACAGAATTGCATGAGTGCAAGATTTGATTGATGTCACGGAGTACCAATCCATAATTTGTATCAGATTGGGATCCGAGATTCTTATTGCGATTTGTGAAGACTTAGTATGAGGCTTTGGGCTCCGAGCTAAAGTTTCAGTTCTGCGTTTCATTCTCAGATAGATGAGCAGACAGAGAGAACTATCCAGACTTTGAGGATATGTTGCATGTGTATGTGATGGATTTTCTTCATTTGAGAGGTTTATTCAACCTTAGTGGAATTTGTGTATATCATCGGCTATCGCCCAGTTTTGAATTGGCACCGTATGGGACTTGGTATGGGAGAAAGTATCTTGATGATCCTATCCCGATATTGAATGCTTCAACCAAGGATACATGAGTGGAATTGGGTGGTTATTGAGCACTCAGGTAAGTGAAGTCCAAATTCGGGACGAATTTTGTTTAAGGGGGAGTGAGTGTCACGACCCTAAACCTAGGCACATTTTGGTCACACATGAAGCACGTGGGGTTGGGTATGCCTTGCATATCATCCTTGGATTGTTAGTATTTGATTTGCTTATATGTTCATTTGAAGCATTTTGATGAACTATGTGTTTTTGGATGTTATAACTTGATTGAAGCATATAATGTCTAAATAAAGAAAAGTTGTGTAGTTCTTTGTCAACACTTGAGACTTGATTGAAAGTGTTATAAAAGGTATAAGGTGCTTATGTGTAATATCAAGTATAAGGTGGTGGTTTGGAAATTGTTTGAACCTTGAGGAGCTAGAATGTAAATGGGTTATATAAATATCAACCAAAGCTTATCTTGGAAGATTAATTTCACCTCCTCAGTCCATCATCTTCTCCTACGTTCTTGAAGAGTCCCAAACCCTATCTAAACTTCATAAAATCCCAGAAAATCAAAGGTTGAGTGGCTGTTGATTACTGTTTCGAAGATTGCAAAGGAGGGTGATAGGAGCAAGAATATCTAACTTCATCTCCTTTTTATTTTGATAATCCTTGGTAAGTTGTTATGATTCTTTTCTAATAATTGTTCATGGCTTGGTTAATGTTGTTATTACTGAGTTATGAAGGGTTTATGTGAAGTTTAACACTCAGCTTTCGTGTTAAATTGGATACAACTTCAGCTAGGGGTTGAACTTGGGAATAACACTAGGTTGTGTTGATTTACATGTCCTAGAGTGGTATTATGAATTGATAGTTGTTGTATACATGTTGTATATGCGTTATAACACTTATAGGGAGTATATTAGAGTCCCAAATCGAGTTTATTCCTGCTGTAAAGTGGCCTTGCAGTTGCTGAAATCAGTGCTGGAAAACTGTTGCTGTTGTTGTGTTGTTCTGCTGCTGATGTTCTGGCTGCTGTTGGCTGAAAACCCTGACTTCAGGGGAGGGGCACGACTCGTGCACATGAACACGAGTCGTGACCAAGCATGGGGAGTCGTGGTTACCGGTCGTGGCCTTGGAATCAGTCGTGCAGGGCCTGGAAACGACTCGTTCTTCCATGCACGAGTCGTGCTCAAAACTGCCTTGAGTGAGTACTTTTGCAAGCTTTTAAACCTAGGTTAATGAGTATAGATTTAATAACTCTTTAACTATACTTGTAGTAAAAGTTTAGTACAACATTGTAGAACTTGGAATAGGCCAAAAAGGTTATGGCAAGAGCTTTAAATATTGATCCAAAGTTGCTTGGAAGGCAGTTTCAGCACTTGGATTATTTCAATCTGCAGCCTTGGTCCATGTTTGAGACATTGGAAACCTAGGCTAAACAACTCGGAATGGAACACTTTTTGATCCTGTATTTAGTACAACTTTAGTACTATATAATAGAGTTGGAATTGGGCCAAAATGAAGTAGGGAAGAGCTTTAAATATTGGCCTAAAAATGCTTGAAAGGAAAGTTTGAGAGCTGAACCATTTTACCTTGCAGCTTTGAACCATGTTTGAGGCATTGGTAACCTAGCTTGATGGGCATGTATTGATACACTTTTTAACCCTGATTTTAGTACAACTTTAGTACTACATTATGGAACTTGAAATGGTCCAATCGGATAAAGAGAAGGGCTTTAAATAATGTCCTAAAAATGCTTGAAAGGCGATTATGGAACTTTAACCAAAGTTAATAAAACTTGGTATTTGAACTTGGGAACCCTTAGAGAAGGTGTGTAATGTTGTATTGTGAACGCGTAGGGCTACTTAGATGATATTGTCCCTCTAAGTGGTTGACCCTAGATGGTTATGGGGTTATAGTGCGTAAAAATGATTAGCACTAATTGATTTGGATTGGGGCAAGTGTATTAAGACATTGTCACTAGATTATATAGTGTATAATGAATCGGTAGGGATTACTTGATATGCATTGTGTCCTTACTTGATTTCATTACATGGTGGAGGGTCCAAGTAATGTGTAAAATGTGTATTACACAATTTGTTGGGTTGGAACCTTTATAGAAAGTGTTAAACCTTGGGGTCTGATTGAGTAGGGCTACTTATATTGTATGGTACCTATACTTGATGACCTATATGTGATGATTGGTTCAGATAGTGCGTGAAATATATGTGGCACTACTTCTTGAGATTGAGTATGGATATGTAGGGCTTATATGCAATTTATTATGCCCATATGTGATCTCATATCCATGATTTGTTGTGCGCATAGTGTTTAAATGCGTGTTGCACTGTTCCGTTTGGTTTGAGCATGAGTATTAGACCATGTTATTGGTTTGGCATTATTCAACAGTGTTGACAAGGTTGGTTGCACTGTGAAAATGGGTTGACATGATTATAGTAACATGTTATCTGTTGATATCCCTATGCGTGGATGTAATTTCAAGTAACTGTTTATGTACTTGGATATGATTATATGAACTGTTGTTGTGGGTATAGTGGAATCCAATCAAGTATAGATGTGTTCTATAAGTGATTGAATTTCAGTATACCTATGACGTAGCATGTCTGCTGGCCACAGACATGGAATAGCCACTGCTGTATCGTGACAAAAGCCTTACAGATAGATGGGAATGTTACACGAGAAGGTGACATGGCATGTCTGTGGTTACAGATATGGGATTGGCCACTTGATGTGGGATTGGCCACTTGATGTGGGACTGTATTGTGCCAAAAGCCTTGCAGATAAATGTTAGTGATTGTAATAGAATTAGCCACTTTTGTATTGTGCCATATGCCTTGGAGAGATGGGAGACTTATATGTTCTATATGATCGTATTCAGGTGGGAAAGGTAACTTAAAGTGTTTACTGTTTTCCCAATTGTGAGCAACCGATGTGTGTTGCATATTATATGAGCAACCTGTAGGTGTTGCATATCATTGAGCAACTTGTGTGTGTTGCATATTATTTGAGCAACCTGTGGGTGTTGCATATCATTGAGCAACCTGTGTGTGTTGCATATTATTTGAGCAAACTGTGGGTTTGCATATCATTGAGCAACCTGTGTGTGTTGTACATTAGTTGGGTAACCTATTTATGTGTTACATATTATATGACTTACAGGTCAGGAGGAAAAGGTAACTTAAGGTGTTTATAATTTCCCAATGTGATATATTGCAACCTGTTTATGTGTTGCATACTATATGGCATATTGTTGCATGCATAGCAACTTATTGAGATTTATTCTCACCCCTTCTCCCTTTACTGTTTTAGTTTCAGCTGAGACAGGAGGACCATAACGGTGTGGCCGGGAAGGAGTTTAGATCCTATTTTGGGTTGTCAGGGTATGTTTATATTTGTGTGGGAGTTGGGAATAGTTGTGGTTATGTATTCTGAGAAACTGTTGGTAGAATTACCAATCCGTGATATTGTGGTTATACTTGGCCTACAGTGGTTAAGTAATTGTTGTGTTCTGGGGTTGATTGTCGCCATAAAGCAAGTCTTCTTTTCTATGTTGACTTGCCTCTGTTTGTGGTTGAGGCAGCTAAGTCAGTAGTGGATATTTATGTTATACATGCATTAAAGGCCTAAAGTTGTGGTCTAAAGAATGGAAATGTTATCTGATTTCTGTGTTAGACTTGAATAAAAGTCACCTGAAATATTTTATGTATCGGTGGTACTTGAATTAGTGAGGTGTTTACCTCAGAGTACTTTCTGCTGCCACTTAAGGCAGTAGAAGTCTGTATTGATTTTCTGTCAGGTTTATTTTCATATCCAAAAGCCCTTATGGAAGGGTTCTGGATGTGTTTGTAAATATAACGAGTTGAGTTTTTAAATTTGATCTTGATAACTTGTGATAATCTTTATAGAAGATATCTTGGGTTATTCAGAGTTATGAACAAATTTAATGTTGGGCCTTATAGTTTCAAGCTTGGGACATGGTTATTAATTTCTCGAGATTGAGATTCTGGTCAAGTGGAACCACCTTTGACCTTGTTAGAACTCTGTAGTTTTCGGGTTTGACAGATTGTTACCGAGATAATAGTTGATAAACCTTCGAGAGTGATTTACTCGGAAGGAGATATAATCGTTATGGAATGCAAAAGGGTGAAAACAGTTTTGCAAAGTTAACAGAATTGCATGAGTGCAAGATTTGATTGATGTCACGGAGTACCAATCCATAATTTGTATCAGATTGGGATCCGAGATTCTTATTGCGATTTGTGAAGACTTAGTATGAGGCTTTGGGCTCCGAGCTAAAGTTTCAGTTCTGCGTTTCATTCTCAGATAGATGAGCAGACAGAGAGAACTATCCAGACTTTGAGGATATGTTGCATGTGTATGTGATGGATTTTCTTCATTTGAGAGGTTTATTCAACCTTAGTGGAATTTGTGTATATCATCAGTTATCAGTTCAGTTTTGAATTGGCACTGTATGGGACTTGGTATGGGAGAAAGTATCTTGATGATCCTATCCCGATATTGAATGCTTCAACCAAGGATACAGGTGAGTGGAATTGGGTGGTTATTGAGCACTCAGGTAAGTGAAGTCCAAATTCGGGATGAATTTTGTTTAAGGGGGAGTGAGTGTCACGACCCTAAACCTAGGCACATTTTGGTCACACATGAAGCACGTGGGGTTGGGTATGCCTTGCATATCATCCTTGGATTGTTAGTATTTGATTTGCTTATATGTTCATTTGAAGCATTTTGATGAACTATGTGTTTTTGGATGTTATAACTTGATTGAAGCATATAATGTCTAAATAAAGAAAAGTTGTGTAGTTCTTTGTCAACACTTGAGACTTGATTGAAAGTGTTATAAAAGGTATAAGGTGCTTATGTGTAATATCAAGTATAAGGTGGTGGTTTGGAAATTGTTTGAACCTTGAGGAGCTAGAATGTAAATGGGTTATATAAATATCAACCAAAGCTTATCTTGGAAGATTAATTTCACCTCCTCAGTCCATCATCTTCTCCTACATTCTTGAAGAGTCCCAAACCCTATCTAAACTTCATAAAATCCCAGAAAATCAAAGGTTGAGTGGTTGTTGATTCTGTTTTCAGAAGATTGCAAAGGAGGGTGATAGGAGCAAGAATATCTAACTTCATCTCCTTTTTATTTTGATAATCCTTGGTAAGTTGTTATGATTCTTTTCTAATAATTGTTCATGGCTTGGTTAATGTTGTTATTACTGAGTTATGAAGGGTTTATGTGAAGTTTAACACTCAGCTTTCGTGTTAAATTGGATACAACTTCAGCTAGGGGTTGAACTTGGGAATAACACTAGGTTGTGTTGATTTACATGTCCTAGGGTGGTATTATGAATTGGTAGTTGTTGTATACATGTTGTATATGTGTTATAACACTTAAAGGGAGTATATTAGAGTCCCAAAATCGAGTTTATTCCTGATGTAAAGTGGCCTTGCAGTTGCTGAAATCAGTGCTGGAAAACTGTTGCTGTTGTTGTGTTGTTCTGCTGCTGATGTTCTGGCTGTTGTTGGCTGAAAACCGTGACTTCAGGGGAGGGGCACGACTCGTGCACATGAGCACGAGTCGTGACCAAGCATGGGGAGTCGTGGTTACCGGTCGTGGCCTTGGAATCAGTCGTGCAGGTCCTGGAAACGACTCGTTCTTCCATGCACGAGTCGTGCTCAAAACTGCCTTGAGTGAGTACATTTGCAAGCTTTTAAACCTAGGTTAATTAGTATAGATTTAATAACTCTTTAGCTATACTTGTAGTAAAAGTTTAGTACAACATTGTAGAAATTGGAATAGGCCAAAAAGGTTATGGCAAGAGCTTTAAATATTGATCCAAAGTTGCTTGGAAGGCAGTTTCAGCACTTGGATTATTTCAATCTGCAGCCTTGGTCCATGTTTGAGACATTGGAAACTTAGGCTAAACAACTCGGAATGGAACACTTTTTGATCCTGTATTTAGTACAACTTTAGTACTATATAATAGAGTTGGAATTGGGCCAAAATGAAGTAGGGAAGAGCTTTAAATATTGGCCTAAAAATGCTTGAAAGGAAAGTTTGAGAGCTGAACCATTTTACCTTGCAGCCTTGAACCATGTTTGAGGCATTGGTAACCTAGCTTGATGGGCATGTATTGATACACTTTTTAACCCTGATTTTAGTACAACTTTAGTACTACATTATGGAACTTGAAATGGTCCAATCGGATAAAGAGAAGGGATTTAAATAATGTCCTAAAAATGCTTGAAAGGCGATTATGGAACTTTAACCAAAGTTAATAAAACTTGGTATTTTAACTTGGGAATGTTGGGATGTGGAGTCAAAACCATGGTTAAAGGAATTTGAGCCGCGATCGGAGGAGTTGGTGAGATCAAGGAGGAGTTCAAATCGTCGGAGCAGCTTCTGGTCAAGAGGGCGGCCGCGCTAGGGCCCAAGGGCGGGCGCGCTGAAAGGTGGTTCGCGGTGAAGGATCCTCGGGAGGTTAGGGCGGCCGCGCTAGTTATGGTGCGCGACCGCGCTGGAGGGATGAATGGCAACGTTGAACTTTCTGGACAGTTGCGCGGACGCGCTGACTTGGAGAGCGGACGCGCTGGCCACGATTCTGGGCTGATTTGTTTCCTATTTTGATGAGATCTCCTCTTGCATTGGTAATTCCTTTTGGTAGTAATATTTGGAAGGACTTGTGAAGAAAGAAGATTACTTTCTTGTGTAGGAATTCTATTATTACTAGGATTTGATTTATTATTCCCTATAAATACATGTGATAGCCTAGAAACAAATTGTAATATCTGAAAATATTAGAGAGAATATTTTGGCTTGGTAGAGCCCCCGGACGTAGTTGTTGTTGCAACGAACCGGGTTAACAATTCTTGTGTGTTCCTTTGTGTGTGATTTACTTTTCGTGTGTGTTGCTCTTATTACTTCTCCAGGCTTGGGCCGTTCCGCTGCGTGATTTTCACAACAACTGGTATCAGATCCTTTGGTTTTGTCGAATCATTGCTTGGGTTATCTTTTGCTATGGATTTCTTGGGAGCTTTAGAGGATGGTAATAAGGTGTTGATCGAAAAGTTTGATGGGACGGATTTCAATTTTTGGAAGACACAAATCGAGGATGTTCTGTGGAACAAGGATTTGTATCTACCATTAAAAGAAAAGCCGGCGGACATAGAGGAAGAAAAATTTGAAATCATGGATCGGAAAGTGTTAGGGCTTGTTAGGCAAACGTTGACCAAGGATGTGGCGAAGAATGTTTTGGAGGCGAAGACTACCATGGAGATGTTAGAGATGTTGGCGAGCATGTACGAGGCACCATCGGCGGCGAATAAAGCTCATCTAATGAGGAAGCTGTTGAACATAAGGATGGTGGAGGGCATGTCGGCAACAAAGCATATAAGTGAATTCAAATCTACTGCGACCCAACTGTCTTCCGTGGCTGTTACTCTTGATGACGAGGTACTAGCATTGATATTACTTTCTTCTTTACCGGAAAGTTGGGATACGACTGCGATAGCAGTTAACGTTTCAACAGGAAAAGTGAAGTTGAAGTTTTCGGATGTCGTTGATGTGATTCTTGGCGAAGAAATTCGTAGGAAGAGCAAGAGTGGGACATCGGGGCTAGCACTAAATGTCGGTGAAAAGAGTAAGGGTGGCAAGAAGGTGATTACTTGCTATGATTGTGGGGAGAAGGGGCACTTTAGGAGAAGTTGTCCGAAGCGGTCAGGCAGAGCGAAGGAATTGAATGTTGCTGAGGAGATAGCGGATGCATTAATCTTGGGTGGGAGCAGTTCAACAGATTCGTGGGTTTTAGATTCGGGCTCGACATTTCATTCATGCACCAGTGCAGAAAGAATGGAGCAGTACGTTCCGGGTGATTTTGGGGTTGTTCATTTGGGAAACAATAATCCTGTCAAGGTCATTGGAAAGGGGGTTATTCGGGTCAAAGCAACGGATGGGACTGTTTTGCGGCTACGTGATGTGCGACATATTCCGAATTTGAAGAGGAACTTAATTTCCATAAGGCAACTTGATAAGGAGGGTTGTGTAGTGACCTTCGGTTGTGGGACATGGAAGGTAAACCGCGGAGCTAGCTTGGTGGCTCGTGGCGGCGTGGAAAATATGTTGTATACCACATGCAACATGAGTCATTGGGGGAAACGAAGGCGCATCCCAATGATGAATGGTGGTGGCCGAGATCGCCATGGTGGGAGAAATTTCACTAAACGGTATGTTGGTAGAAAATTGTGTGATGAAGTCGGCCGACGCGGAGCCAATTTGGCCAACATGGGAGCGGGATCTAGAACGGTGATGCGATGGGCTGCAAAGAACACACAAAGGTTCTAAGCTTGTGATTGTGTGGGGCACGTGGATTCGCGATGTTCAGGATCGATAGTTAGCAAGCAAGTGAGCGGGGATGTGCAGGGAGGATCATTCGGAATGAAGACTCGGAGCATGGTAGAACCGACAGTTATGTTGAAGCGTAGCTCAGCTTCAACTCACTTGGATAACTAGACAAGAGGCCGGGCGCTACCAACGCAATAGCTGGCCACTGAAATTTGTTTCAAGAGAGGTATCATGGATGGTTTGTCTCCAGGTGGGAGATTGTTGGGATGTGGAGTCAAAACCATGGTTAAAGGAATTTGAGCCGCGATCGGAGGAGTTGGTGAGATCAAGGAGGAGTTCAAATCATCGGAGCAGCTTCTGGTCAGGAGGGCGGCCGCGCTAGGGCCCAAGGGCGGGCGCGCTGAAAGGTGGTTCGCGGTGAAGGATCCTCGGGAGGTTAGGGCGGCTGCGCTAGTTATGGTGCGCGACCGCACTGGAGGGATGAATGGCAACGTTGAACTTTCTGGACAGTTGCGCGGACGAGCTGACTTGGAGAGCGGACGCGCTGGCCACGATTCTGGGCTGATTTGTTTCCTATTTTGATGCGATCTCCTCTTGCATTGGTAATTCCTTTTGGTAGTAATATTTGGAAGGACTTGTGAAGAAAGAAGATTACTTTCTTGTGTAGGAATTCTATTATTACTAGAATTTGATTTATTGTTCCCTATAAATACATGTGATAGCCTAGAAACAAATTGTAACATCTGAAAATATTAGAGAGAATATTTTGGCTTGGTAGCGCCCCCGGACGTAGTTGTTGTTGCAACGAACCGGGTTAACAATTCTTGTGTGTTCCTTTGTGTGTGATTTACTTTTCGTGTGTGTTGCTCTTATTACTTCTCCAGGCTTGGGCCGTTCCGCTGCGTGATTTTCACAACAGGGAACCCTTAGAGAAGGTGTGTAATGTTGTATTGTGAACGCGTAGGGCTACTTAGATGATATTGTCCCTCTAAGTGGTTGACCCTAGATGGTTATGGGGTTATAGTGCGTAAAAATGATTAGCACTAATTGATTTGGTTTAGGGCAAGTGTATTAAGACATTGTCACTAGATTATATAGCGTATAATGAATCGGTAGGGATTACTTGATATGCATTGTGTCCTTACTTGATTTCATTACATGGTGGAGGGTCCAAGTAATGTGTAAAATGTGTATTACACTATTTGTTGGGTTGGAACCTTTATAGAAAGTGTTCAAGGTTCTGATTGAGTAGGGCTACTTATATTGTATGGTACCTATACTTGATGACCTATATGTGATGATTGGTTCGGATAGTGCGTGAAATATATGTGGAACTACTTCTTGAGATTGAGTATGGATATGTAGGGCTTATATGCAATTTATTATGCCCATATGTGATCTCATATCCATGATTTGTTGTGCGCATAGTGTTTAAATGCGTGTTGCACTGTTCCATTTGGTTTGAGCATGAGTATTAGACCATGTTATTGGTTTGGCATTATTCAACAGTGTTGACAAGGTTGGTTGCACTGTGAAAATGGGTTGACATGATTATCGTAACATGTTATTTGTTGATATCCCTATGCGTGGATGTAATTTCAAGTAACTGTTTATGTACTTGGATATGATTATATGAACTGTTGTTATGGGTATAGTGGAATCCAATCAAGTATAGATTTGTTCTATAAGTGATTGAATTTCAGTATACCTATGACGTAGCATGTCTGCTGGCCACAGACATGGGAATAGCCACTGATGTATCGTGACAAAAGCCTTACAGATAGATGGGAATGTTACACGAGAAGGTGACATGGCATGTCTGTGGTTACAGATATGGGATTGGCCACTTGATGTGGGATTGGCCACTTGATGTGGGACTGTATTGTGCCAAAAGCTTTGCAGATAAATGTTAGTGATTGTAATAGAATTAGCCACTTTTGTATTGTGCCATATGCCTTGCAGATAGCTGGGAGACTTATATGTTCTATATGACTGAGTATTCAGGTGGGAAAGGTAACTTAAAGTGTTTACTGTTTTCCCAATTGTGAGCAACCGATGTGTGTTGCATATTATATGAGCAACATGTAGGTGTTTCATATCATTGAGCAACTTGTGTGTGTTGCATATTATTTGAGCAACCTGTGGGTGTTGCATATCATTGAGCAACCTGTGTGTGTTACATATTATTTGAGCAAACTGTGGGTGTTGCATATCATTGAGCAACCTGTGTGTGTTGTACATTAGTTGGGTAACCTATTTATGTGTTACATATTATATGACTTACAGGTCAGGAGGAAAAGGTAACTTAAGGTGTTTACTATTTCTCAATGTGATATATTGCAACCTGTTTATGTGTTGCATACTATATGGCATATTGTTGCATGCATAGCAACTTAATGAGATTTATTCTCACCCCTTCTCCCTTTACTGTTTTAGTTTCAGCTGAGACAGGAGGACCATACCGGTGAGGCCGGGAAGGAGTTTAGATCCTATTTTGGGTTGTCATGGTATGTTTATATTTGTGTGGGAGTTGGGAATAGTTGTGGTTATGTATTCTGAGAAACTGTTATAGAATATTTTCAGTAAATTGTATTGTAATCAGTTGTGGATTAGTTTGTTTTCAGTTGGCTCGCATAAGCCTGTTTAGTGTAGTGGTTGTATCTTAAACAGGTTATATGTTTAAAGCAGGTTTTTAAATCACCTCCGGGTAGTGAGGTTATTTTGAAATTTTTTTGGAAATGGTTGTGTACTTTTCAAGTTAAATGAAAGAAAAGTTTTTTTTAAATAGTATATTTTGGGACCCTCCATCCTGGGACACGATTTATAGGTCCGGGAGTTGGAGGCGCCCACAGTGGAAGTTGGGATCCATTTCTGAGAGGGGTAGGGTCTTATTTATAGGCTGCAGTTGATAGTCATAGTGTGTCGCACGACCTTCTCTAACCAATTTCCAAGCCTCGACTTGTCGCGTGACACAAGGTGTCACCAACTGCTTTTGGCGCCAAAACCAGTTTCTGAAATATTCTGAGTAAATACCCAAAAGGTCCAAAAAGGTTTATTCCCTGTAGGTCCTTTAGCATGAGCAAAATATCAAAAGGTACTTCATTCGCGAGAAACTCATGGAATGTTTCTGGAAGTCTCGGGATGGACCAGAAATTTACTAAAACACCCCTTAATGCAATTTTATCGTATTAAAATGCATCTAGAAAGGTTGCGAATTGGATTGGCGTACTTACACATTTATACCCTCATAATGTTTATATATTTACAAAAAAACCATTCATTATATCCTTATAATTTAAACATATTTACAAAAAAACCAATCATTAACTTACTATTCCTCTCACTCATTATCTCTCCTATTAAATGTTTTTAACTTTTACATTCTCTCTCCTCTAATCTTCTATCAACTTTCAATTCTTTATTCATTTTTAAAAAAAAAAATCTTAAAACCCGTGATATGATCTCATGGATCATTATTTGAATGGCTCATTATTTGAAGTGGGACGGAGGGAGTAATAGCGTTGTATAAAATATTAGTATTCTTTTGCAAGTTTTAGGGGCCGTTTGGTTCGATGGAAAAAAAAAGTGAAGAAATGGAATGGTCAATGGAATTGAATTCCTGAAGGAATTGGAATGGAAAAAAACTGGTCAAACCCCTCCGTTTGGTTGGCACGGAATGGAATGAAATTGTCATTCAATTCCTTGGCAAATCATGTTTGGTTTGAAAATACAAATTATAGGAATGGAATGAAAGCATATAAAATGTCCAATTTACCCTTCTTTTAAAAAAATATTTTTTTGGGGGTGGGGCTGGCAGTGGGTGGGGTAGGTATGTAGGGGTATGCAAAATAAGTAAAAAAAATTCGTGGGGGTGGGGGGATAGGGCAGAGCTGGATGGGGGTAGGCAAGGGGTATGCAAAATGAGTAAAAAATTCGTGGGGGTAGGGGGTGGTAGGGCAATGGGGGCTGGGTGGGTGGGGTAGGCAGAGGTCTTTTAAAAAGAAATTGGAGGGGGGGTAGGGCAGGGGGCTGGGTGGGGGTGGGTAGGCGGGAGTTTTAAAAAAAAATTGGAGCGGTGGGGGGTGGAGGTGGTGGGGTAGGGCTGGGTGGGGGTGGGTAGGCAGTGGTTTTTAAAAAAAATTGGAGAGGGGGACGAGGTAGGGTAGGGGGTGGGTGGGGGTGGGTAGGCAGTGGTTTTTTAAAAAAAAAAAATTAGAGGGGGTGGGGTAGGGGAGGGCTGGGTGGGGGTGGGTAGGTAGGGGTCTTTTAAAAAAAATTGGAGGGGGTGGGGGTGGGGTAGGGCAGGGGCTGGGTGGGGGTGGGTAGGCAGGGGTAGGGGTGATTTGAGTTTGGGGGTATTTTGGTCAAAAAAAATTACAATTCCATTGCCAAATGAATTGAGCATTCCTTCCATATTTGGAGGGAATGACCAATTCCTTCATTCAATGGAATTTGCCATTCCTCCGGAATGAAATTTTTTAACCAAACATTAGAATGAAATTGGTCAAACGGAATTGACCATTCCATTCCATCGGCGGAATGGTCAATTCTGCGAACCAAACGGGCCCTTAGAATAAATAGGGCAGGTGCCAGGTTGGGACGATTTCAGATTTTGGCGGTTTAGGGTAGGAGGGGTTTTGGGAAACACCAAACCTTTTCACGAACTCACCGCCAACCCACCTCGTTGTCATTCCTAAAGAATAAGTGTATCAGTTGTGCGCTGAAATGAAAATTAGAGTATTATTACTAGCCTCTAATTGGAATTTTTTTCTCAAATAATACATTTTTACTTTTTTAATTCCAAAAATGACTTACTGTTCAAAGTTTTGCCCAAAATGTCCCTTTTTTTAAACTCGCTACACCGTGTAGCAAGTTTGACTTGGGCTTGTCAAACTCGCTACACCGTGTAGCGAGTTTTTGACGCCTAGGACAGTATACTTCCGCTTGCATTTGTCGTTGTTGAAAAGGAGGACTGATCGAACTAGCGTTGATTCTTATATCTGGTTTGCAAGCATATTATCAAGAGTCGTGAAGTATGCTTGATATCTGACCGTCATCTGGGCATTCTGAAGACTGTAGCTGAAGATACGTGGTGGCCAAACATGTATCATCGATTTTGCTTGAGACATATGCGAGCAAATTTCTTGAATAAGCATAGAGTGGAAGGGTTGAAGTATCTATTTTGGAGAGCGGGTAGAGCAACTCAAGATAGAAAATTGAAATCTATCTTAGAGAGTATATGTGGAATTAAGCCCGAGGAAATTTCATGGTTTCAGAATTTGGATGCCAAAAAATGGACATTGGCACACGATGGTGGTTACAGGTATGGCATCATGACTACCAACATGTCTGAGGTTTTCAATGGTGTGATGAAGGGAGCTCGTGGGATGCCAATCACAGCAATTGTTGAAACTGGCTTCTACCGTTGTGTGGAGTACTTTCAAGTAAGGCATGAATTTTCACTTAATGCCTTAGGAGGTAATCCTAATAACCCTAACATCAATCCCCTACACCAATTCAGCCAGAAAGTCAATTATCACTACTTGAAAAACACCGCGAAAGGGGCAACACATCAGGTCAGGAGGTTCAACAATCACGAAATGGGGGTGTATCAAGTGACAACCGCACGTCGGGTGATCACGGAGGAAATATACAGATTGTCCGACTTAATGAGCGTACATGCACATGTGGTAAATGGGATGCCTATCACATGCCTTGTTCCCATCTTCTTGCATGTTGTTCTGCACAAAATCTTGATGGTCGAGATTTTGTTTCTCGATTTACACCGTTGGGGAATACTACAAGACATGGAAGGGGACATTTGAACCAATCGAGCATGAGGATTGTTGGGGTGTGGATGGTTTTGTGCCCAGTTTTTTTCCTAATCCCCTACTTCGACGTTCTGCGAAGTACGAACGACCTAGATCAAGGCGCTTCCGTAATTCTATGGACTTTCAAGCAGATAAACGGAAGACTCTGTGTTCATCATGCCATCAAGAAAGGCACAATCGTCGTAGGTGCCCGAACATTAGGGAGTAGCATAATGTTTTTCATGTAATTTATGTTTGGGTTGAATTGGATTCAGTTTCAGTTGCAGTTTTATTTTATGTAGTTTTCATTAAACTTGAAAAGTTGAATGTAATTTATATTTGAGTTGAATTTTCCAATATAAAAGTTTATGAAGGGCAAAATAAAAGTTAGTTCCTATTTCAGTTTTATCCGTTGTAATTTTTAAAAATTAATTTAGAAAAAAACAGTTAGTTTTCCAGTTAAGTTTTAAGTTTTAGTTTGTTAGGCTGGGCCAGGGAAGTTAGTGAACAAATCCAAGGAAATTGGGCACAACATCAACGAATCAGCAAGAGTGGGATGCCAAGTCACGACTCGTGTGCACGTGTTTTAGTGAACTCGCTACACCGTGTAGCGATTTCACTAAAATAGCTACACCAAAATCGTTACACGGTGTAGTGATTTAAACAATGCAAGTGGTCACATGGTGTGGCCTCCTGAGATGTCGAACAAAAAAAAATAAAATGAGGGAATGGATGTGTAAGTGCTCCAATTTGAGCTTGTTAGAATTTTCGTTAGAAAATTAACGAAAGTTATAACATTTCTAACAATTCCTAACATTTCTAACAAAGTGAGGGCAAAATGGGCATTGTTATTTAAGGATAAACCAAGGAAAAGAATCAAAAAAGTGAAAGAAATGGTCAAAAACCAAAAATAGAAATGGCTGGAACATAATCTGGCTGTTTAATTTGAATTTTAAAAAAGATTATTCCTTGTGTCCAAAGCCTGAAGCAGCATTTAATGAACAGTGCACGCGACTGATCCCATCCGCGCGGATACCTTTGTAATTTCCAGAGGGCTATAAATTGAGCCCTCCAGTCACAAAAATAAGAGGAACAAGAGCACAATTCACAGTATTTTGGCGAATATACTCGAGAAAACAGTGAGAATTCTATAAGAATTGTCACCTTTTTCTCTTGAATCTTCCCAACCTTCACTCACTCAAATCAAACTCACTCACCATCATATTCAAACCCAAACACTCATACATTCAAGCCAAAGCCCCAAAATACAAAGAAGATATGTATAACCTCCCTCTTCTTACCCTAAATCTCTCATCCATGCATGCATCTTCAAACTACAAAATGTAGTTCATTCATCTTCTTGTCTTAGATCCAAGAAGATCACCATGGAAGTTCATCTCCATGGATGATCTTCTACAAGGATCAACATTATTTTCAAGTTCTCTTACTATCTTGCAAAGAAAACACATTTTCAAAACCCTAAAAAACATTTTCAAGCATCAAATCTCATTTTCAAAGGATAAAATTCTCTCTCCCTAAGCAAATGAAGTGCTTAGTCCTAATGTACCCCAAGGATGGTTTGGTATAGTTGATTCACCACTAAAATGTCAAGTGATCACTAACCAAAACCTAGGGAAATGGGAACAAGCATGGATGCAAAACCCCCCTTAAAATCATATTTTCTTTCTTGAGAAGTTGCTGTCCAGTAGCAATTTTCCAAGATCCCAGTCCATTGTCCTAATTTTTGGACACAGATAAACTTGTAATTTGGTGTTGACTACAAAACACTTTTTGTAGCCAACATCCAGAGCTTTCCAGACATATTTTTACTTTATTTTTTGGGTGAGTGAAACTCTCTTTTTCAAATTTTCTTTTAGAGGCTAGTTCATCAGCTTCTGGAAATCCAGATTGCATATCTGAGATTTCCATAAAGTTTTGACCCATCAAATCTTCTCCAAAATGGAAAATTCCTTCGCAAAAATCTTATTTAAGGTGTCTGAAACAACTTTCATTCTCTGAGTTTATCCATATTATGAAGTTTTAAGACCCTTGAATCCATTTCAAAATCAAAGGTCCACTGCCTTTTTCATTCCGGCAGAAGTGACTCTCAACTTCAAAAGGTCTTTTCGGTACCAAATCTCAATCCAAAAATCTTCCAAAAAATCATGGGATCAGTCTAAAGTCTTAAAAAGATATCCCAATTTTTACTTTTCTGATTTTCAAATTATTTTGGCCAACACACACACACACACACACACACACACACACACACAAATGATTTTCAGCTTGGAAGACTCGTTTTACGAGACATTCCGGGTGCACACTAACGTCCTTCCCGGCGTGTAACATGACCTCCGAACCCAAATTTCTGATCTCGGGCATTTTTCAAAGTTTTGGCCCTTAAAACAAAAATGGCGTGGCGACTCCGTTCTTTTTTCCGGGTTTTATTTGGTTTTTTCAAAGAAACGCAAGAAATCGAATTTCCTCCCGCGAAATGGCGACACATCATCACAGTGGCGACTCCGCTGGGGATTTAAGCTTTTTCTAAAAAAAAAAATGATATTTGATATATTGGTGGAAACCATTAAACTTCCCGTTACCGCCTCCTAACACGAGTCGGGGATAAAGTGTGGTTTAACAATTCCACGTACCGGTATCACCGTTTTCAAAAAAAAAAGAGAGAAAAAGCTTTTGAGGGTCAAGCTTCCGTCCCGGCTTTGAAAATCATTTGTGTGTGTGTGTGTGTTGATTTTTGCACATTTTTCGTGTTGTTTTGGCCGCCTCGGAAAAAGTCAAAATTTTGACTGTCGGAATCATGTCCCTAACTGTCGAAATTTTCGTGCTTACGTGCTTATGTGTTCATTAAATTTCAAAAAAAAAAATTCAAAAAAAAGGATTTTCAAAAAAGAAAATTTTCAAAAAAAAATCATGCATCATATTTTTAAGACACATAAAAAAAATTTCTATTTTACTCAGAAAAAGAATATAGACTGCTTGCACACTACGCGCACGTGACCGTACACTGCACACTACGTCCCTAACCCGGGGAAATCCTTGTCGCGGTCCGTTTGGTCTTATTACGCCTCTCGGACGAGCACAGGACTACCCAAACATCCCATGGAGCCTCGTGTCGACCATGCACTTGTCCGTGACACACTTTGTCCGAGACCCGGTTGGTTTTTAGTCTGGTCTCGTGTCATGCCCCGTCTGTGTATAGACCTTTCCTTTCAAGCCTTTGTCGGCATACCGACTCAATATCTTTCGGGGACCCTAATCGCCGAAGTTCTCGCCGGTTTTCCGCCGCAGACTTTGACCAAGATATTGACCGGCGCCTTGACTTCGGCTCGATCGGCACAAATTATACACCGACTCCTAGCATTGACACCGAGTCATCAAGGATTAATGATTATTCCATGCCTAATTACGGCTTAACCGACGACAAGTCAAGATCAATTGTGGACGCTTATCGGTCAAATCATGCCGACTTTTCGTCGAGCCCTCGGACATGATCTTGACTTTTGACGTCGCCTTTGTCCGTAATTTACATCGAATGCTCGTTAAACTCGATTACCCGCCGACTTTTAGGATCGTTTTCTTTCGGTCGGTGGGACCCGCTTGCCCTATAGGACCCTCGCCCTGGCCGTCCACCCCGGGAGGTCGAAATACAGGTGGAATACGAGGGGCTTATAGACGTAGTGACGGGGCCCACCGATCCAGATCCGCAGTAGTTTGCGAAAAAAAAAAAAGAAGAGCAATCTTTTCCAACCGATTAGGTTAATAAAGCATGTTTTAAGTAAACGTGAACAAATAATCGCATGTTCGCATGAGCCTAAAGCCCAAACATCTACCCTCCTTCATTCCTGCACATCCGAACCCTCGTGCCTTTTCCCCCGCAGCCTCCGCACAAAGCTTGGTTTCGGCACCGGGTCATCGTTTGATTAGTTGGGAAGAGTCAAGCGCGTCATCGCCTTCGCCGTTTGTTCCGACTCCGGGTTTCGTAATGTCTCGCATCGCCCGGTAATGATGGGGATAACGTCACTCCGCCTCCCGGACCCCTCGACAGAGCAACAAAGTGGAATCGGTTAGCGTAACGTATGAGGTTACGACAGAAGCACGCCTAAATAGCCTTATGGAGGCTATTAAGAGCCACGGTCCGGCCGCCAGCTCCTCAATCCCGATGGCACCTTCACCGTGGAAGAAGACGAGGATGCCAACCCCACTCTCGCCGCCCGACTACACCAGATGCCGCCACCCACCTCCTATGGTGCCACTACCGTAACCCATGCTCCTCGATTTTCGGGTCGCCCACTCTCCCCAACCACGTACCACCGGATCCATGCAGCCCGACGGCACAAATCGCTGGGGCAAAATCGCACGGAATGTCTTCTCATGGTTGGGGCTATCTCGGAATGCCACAGCCTAATCGGGATCCCGCCACGCTTTGGAACCGATCAATCCGGGCCTTCGCAAAGAATGCTCAAAGGGCCACAACAGCCTACAGCTCGAATGCCGCCACAACTTGGTTCTGGGCCACGTCAGAGCCCCTCCTCGTAACAGTACTAGTTCACCGCTCCTCACACAAATCCATTCCTCACTCGTACTTCTATGGGTTACCAAGCCTCCATCCCGGTGTCATCCGAATCACCAGACCGCAGCATTCCCCGGGTTATACACCCTCGCCTCAGCCGGCCATGCAATTCAAAAGTCAGGGACAGCAGCCCGCACCTAAGCCTACTTACGGGCCCCACTCTGGAAATCCAAGTTATCCGGCTACATCGGAGCTGCCTCCACTTACTTTGCCAGTTGAAAATCAACAGCAGGCCGCAAGGTTCTATCCTTTTGCTCGAGCTCCTACTCATGCTCCCTGTGGTAACTCAAATTTCAGGACAGTTTTCACCTACGTCCCCGGATCGGCCGTTCCTCCACCCGCCCGCTCCTGTGGTAGCTCCTCTCTCTAGCTCAGCCACTAGCTTGAATGCCATGGTTCCACCACAGACCCTCATCCGCCCGGTTCATGGAACAAGACAAGGAAATGAAAGCGCAGATCGCCGAACCGACCGCCAAGAAGTTCGCCTTCCGGCCTACTGCACCTGACTCCATTGTTCCTCTCGCCCCCACAAATTCGTGATGCCTAATCTGGATCTCTTTGATGGGACCGCATGCCCGAAACCCATTTGGACACATATACCTTGGCGATGAAGGCCAAAGGATGCACCAATCAGCCAGCTGGCCGATTATTTCGCCATCTTTGAAGTCCAAAGGCCTTAAAGTGGTTCTTCCGTTTTAAACCTGGCCGTGGCTACATGGGACCAGATTACCAATGCCTTCACAGAGAAATATAAGGCCAACTTGGAGTGGGAAACAAATAGAGTTGACCTACAAACAACGGTGCGGCGTCCCGATGAGAATGTTGGGGACTTCTACAAGCGGTGGAATCTCAAACTCGTGAAATGGCCATCCCTCCTTCCGAAGAGGAACAATCTGGACATCTTCCACCATGCTTGAAACCACATTCGAGAGCCTCCTCGCCACTTCCCATACTCGGACTTACGGGCCATGGTTAACTCGTAGCTAAGTTTGAAAAGGCCTACAATCGCAACCGCCGCCGCGCTCGCTACGTATATCGAGCTCCTCCTTCAAACATCGCCCTTCGCTTCCTCGCCAAAGGCAAAGAAATGATTAACTATGCGGGACAGAATGTAATAACACAACTCCTTTTGCTTCCGTAAAACCAGCCGAGCCTGCACCACGGGTCATGAATCTCGAAAATTTTGGAATGCCTTCCGAATGACATCTTTAGGGACTCGGTGAAGGAAGGCTTGCTGCGGCCTTTGGAGAATTTCCAACCCAGGAATCCGAATGCTCCCGTGGATACTACAAAGTATTGTGCTTTTCATCAAGCCCACGGGCATCTAACAGATAACTGCTTTACTCTGAAAAAGGCAATCCAGGGGCTAATAGAGTAAGGAAAGTTGGAAGGCCCCGAAGGGCCTAATACAGTCAAAAATCCTCTTCCAAGGAACCATAATCAGGTGAATATGATTGAATGCGGAGAACCTTCGCATGCCCAGGAAGATGCTGATGAAGGTCCCCAAATACCCGTGGCCAACCTCGTCGAGGATCCTGAATTCGGATTCCCCCTCAGCCTTGAGGATATTGAACGAATCAACCCATCTTGGTATCATGTCAGAGACTTCCTGCAAGAATACGAGGCCCGCTATTTCTCGAATGAAGGGAAAACCGACACTGAAGAACTGGGGCTGTTCCAGTCAGAACATGAGAGAACCATTTACACAAGATGGTTAGAACAGTCAAGAAGAATTGAACAAGAAAGCTTCAGGCGGGCGCCTGTACTAGGGCTTATCAGCAAAGAAGCCGGAGAGCATCTGGAGCTAGTACACTTCTGCAAGTTGGCTTTGGGAAAGGCTGAATATGATCCCGAGAACAGCGAAGAATCAGAGGAGGAAGAACCCTTCTACATTCTACCTGATGTCAAATACGTGCCACCCCCTCTCACTCTTCCCCCGCAGTTTCTGGGAGGAGAGGCTGAGTCGCATCTATCACTTCCGGGAATGGGAGCATATGACAATTTCTGCGGCTGCACGCACCCATATTCCCCTAACGAGTTTGATCGGCGTTCCCTCTCAGCCGAAATCCCGGTAGTATGGGAAGAAGATTCCGATGACAGCAACGACAATGATGATGACGAGAGTGAAGAGTCAACTGAGGTCCCATATCCAGAAACAATCTGGAACAATCATGCCAGAAATGAGCCCATGGGAGCCAGGCACAATGGTTGGTTGTCAGCAAGCGACGACGAAGACACTTCGGAAGACGAATATGAAACCGAGGATATGAAGGCCATGAAGTTTCCTGGGTCTGAACACGTGGATGTCTTAGAGTTCAACACTGCCTACCATGCTTTGGGGAAAGGGTTTTCAGGCGTCCGATCCAGGCTGATAGTCGAAGATCCGATAGAGAGAGGGAAACTAACTCCCATCCGCCCAAATGAGAAAATAACCATGGTTAGATCAAATCCACCCTGCAACAAAGTAACACTCCTTGTCGTGGTTACCCAAGAAGAGGTCACCTTCCCGAATGTATGTCGCCTTTCGTAGAAGTCCTAGAAACCGGCATGATACCGGATGCGCCTCCCACACGTAATGCTATAATCATCTCCAACTCGAGTATTACGTAAAGGAAGCGTAATGGCCGCACTATACCGGGATGAAATCGAAAAGCCCCCGAGCCCCGACAATAGCGACTCTTGTTGCATGATAACTATGAGCAAGGCAGCCATGAGAATGAATCGGAGGACGCCCTAGCTCTGTGGGCCATCCAAGGGGCAACAACACAACCCTGCACTCAAAAGCCTCATGACTTGGGAAGCGCTTATAAGGGCCGCCCAGAAGGAGCTGCTGTTTCGGCCCCTCACCGTTGCTAGACTCCGTCGTAACCAGGTGGCCAATAGCCAAAAGGGCTCCCCGTTGACCTTAGCAAGATTGAAGAAATCCACCAAGAGACGACCGATGAAGAAGTTAATCTGTTGACCCGATCCGGCGCATCTTCCAAGGAAATCCCAAGGCGATAAGAAGGCCACGACCAAGCACCAAAAGAAGATCGCCGCCCCTATGCTAAGACAAACAAACTCTCAGCACCCAAAAAGAGGATCCCGTGCTCACCCAAATGAAGTAGACACAGCCAACATTTCCTCTCGGTCTCTACTCACTTCGTCCTATCCCCATAAGCCGAAGCCGGAAGAAAGCCCGGCTCGCACTCTAGTGCCTATTGATGCTACTCCCGATGACGTGGTACACTGATTGGAAACATCTACTACGGAAACATAATCACTTTCACGCATCTCGACCTCCCTCAATTTGGGGCCGATCATAACGAGCCTCTCTTCATCACTCCAGCTTGGATGAACGACGCCTCCCTCGGGTCCTGGTTGATAATGGGTCCGGAATGAACATTCTTCCGGCAAAGATCATGAGCCCGCTTGATATCAAGACTACGAGACTTGAAGCCTTCCTCCCTCACAGCCAAAGCTTACGACTCAACATCTCGAGCAATTCCTTGGAGTCGCTACCTTGGACCTCCGGTTTGGACGTAAATTGATACATGTGGAATTCCAGGTTATTGACATCCCGATTACTTTTAATGCCTTATTGGGAAGACCTTGGCCGCATCAGTCAAAGGGGTCGCCTCAAGCCTCCACCGAGTGTGTGAAATTCGCCTCGAATGGGGATCTGACGACCATTTACGGGGATTTAGTCACTTTGGAGGGCACAGATACGGCGGAATACCTATTCTCGAAATCAAACATGACGAGGAAGGTCTTATGCTAACGGGCTTCACGGCCGAGCCTCCCAAGGCCCAAGTGTGCAACATAGATCCGACGGTCACTCGGGATAAAATCCCACCGGTCTTGAAAATGATGAGAAAAATGAGCTTTCTACTCCGGCCTCGATCCGGGAAACACCAACAAGGAACTCACAAACTCATCGAGGTGAAAGGACAGTAATACTCGCCACGGCCCGGGATATGAGGCCTCCTCGGTGGACACCGCAAAAGGAAAAAGATTTGAAGCCGCCACAGAAGGGTCCCGGTCGACGACCCTAAATCTCTCCCCTTCACCCTAATTTGGCCGACTACTTTGTAAAGGGTCCCACACAACCCGGTAACATCACAGAGCCCACTTCTACGTAAAATGGCTAAAGCTACAGTGATAGCCTCAACAATTCGGGGGAGCCAAAGCCAACCCGGTCCGCGTAATGTTCCCGGACCTACCCAAGCCGCCCGGGGCTACCACTACTATGAAGAGTGAGTACACCTTCAAAGGCGTGCCAAGCCTAGTGGAACAGTTCGAGAAACTCACAACCACAATTCCTACTGCCCATGAAGGTCTGAAACCTGAATTCGAATTGATCGTGCCGAAAGCCAAAGCCACAGAAGTCTTTTCAGATGATTGGGATGGCCCCATCATGCAGCAGTTGTTCGGGGAAGAGATCCAGGTGCCAGATCTGATTGATTTCAGCTCAGTCAAAGAAATGGTAGCGATGATCGAGGGAGACAGCTCCCGAGTCATGAGGCCACCGACAGCAATGCCGCTAAAGAATCGGGAAACTCTCTCAGACCCGTCCGCGACCAAAGAAGAAATGATCACCAAGCCTGGATTGGTCCCCCGTCCCCTTGTGTCAACCTAGGAAAAGTCCTCAGAGTCTTTCATTGTTAAGGTCGATTCTCTAGAGTCGTCCGACGGCCTTACGCCTGAAGACTACGAGTCTGTAGCAAGCGCTGTATTCCTTTTCGTTTTCAATGAAATGACGAACCTTTCTGAGTATCCCTTGATTGCCACTTTAACTAATGATGAATTAATTAATAAAAAAATCTTAATAATAACTCATTAGATAAAGAAGCAGACACATTAAACAACAAAAAAAAATCAAACAAAAAAAAATCTTTAAGCAGGCTGTCCGGAAAGAGGAAAATCGAGCCCAAGCTGCCGAAGAGATTTTGACGAGTGTGAATTTGGGAACTGCGGAAGAGCCTAAAGAGACGCAGATTGGTAGTTTCTTCGAAGGAACTGAAAAGGATGCCTTACAAAATCCTACAAAATCCTCAACTCAAAAAAGTTGCCCTCTTCATCAAAGAGAACATCATATGCAGATACGGGTTGCCAGCCGAAATCATCTCAGATAATGGATCCCACTTCGAAGGGGAATGCGACAGCCGCAGCGTAATTCCGAATAACCCGTCACAAGTCATCTCCTTACAGTGCCCCAAACCAATGGAGCCGTCGAAGCAAAGAAACAAGACTCTGGAAAACATTATCCGGAAAATGGCCGTCCAAGGCGTAGATTGGCCCGAGAAGCTACACTCGGCACTCGGGGCTACGTAACATCAATCGAACGGCAATCGGGGAAACACCGTTTGCCCTCACATACGGAATGGAAGCCGTACTCCCAATCGAGCTAGAAATCCTCGCTCCGTATACCGCCGGGAAAGCCGATCAACGAGGTCGAATGGCTCCGCAGTCGCCATGATGAATTGGCCCTGCTATATGAACGCCGATTGAAAGCCATGGAACACATCCGAGCCTACCAAGGAAGAATGGCCAGAGCCTTCGACAAGAAAGTAAAGCATCGGGAGATCCGAGAAGGTGATCTCGTTTTGAAAGAAAAGCCCCCGGTCCGTGTCAACCCCCTCGGCAAATGGGAGCCTGTATGGGTCGGGCCATACGTCGTCCAAAAGATCTTCTCCGGAGGAGCCATGCAACTTGCAGACCTCGACGGGAATCCCTTTGTACACCCAGTGAATGGTGACAAGCTGCGCAGATACTACGCGTAAAAAAAACGCTGAGCGTAAAAAAAAAGAGAAACAAAAAAAAAAGAGTGCTAAAAAGAGTAATACCCAACTAGGTTGAAAACCCGAAAAGGGCGGCCTAGGTGAAAACAGGTTGCACCAAAAAAACAAAAAAACAAAAAAACAAAAAACCCGGGTTGAACTACGAAGACCCGAGCTCCTCAAAATGAGGGGAACGTAGGCAGCCGGAAACGGTTCGGTCTAAAACACAAATAAAAGTCATACTTTGACATCAATACACCGATCGACTATAAAAGCGTCTCGAAAAACTCGAAGCAATTCAAATATTCATTACAAGTTAAAAACTTTTTGATGAGTCTAAGCCCGATTCATTCCTACAACTGGCAACCTGCTAAGAGAAAACTAAGATACATAATCAAACTAATGTGTCTCGCCGCGACAAGAAAGGGATACTCGGAAACCTCGTAGTCACTCCATGCCACTCGCATCTTGGCCTCTCCCCTCTTCTTCCCCTTCGAGTCTTCTTCTTCGAATAGGAAAAATGTCGGTCTTCCTCCTACCAAGCTCGGTATAGGAACAGGATCTATCAAACCAGCCTCCGTCAGTGGCCTTGGTAGCCCTAGCGTCATCTCTCATCTCCCGTAGCCTAGCCGGTAGCATAGGAGTCCTCGTCTCCTGCCTCTTGACATAAGCCTCATAGTCAGTCACAACATCTCCGCTCCTGTCATGAGGGTTGGCCCTCGCCTCGGCCCTCCTCCTCTCTGAAACTGTCAGGTCCTCCGCACCCACAATGGCCTCACGCCGTCTCAAAATAGCCATCTGAGTCTCTCCCAAATGCCTCTCGTACCAATCCAGGTACCAAGTGGTCAAGAACACAGGTCTCGGACGCCTGAGGATAACCCGAGAAGGAAAGACGTCATACCTCCATGCTCGGGAAAGAAATGGAAACACCGAGGGATCATCCATAGAAGCAGAAGCCACCACCCTGGTGGCTATATCACCAAAATCCTCCAAAGGAACCTGCTCCAAGCCGAACTGTCTCAGAACCTAAGCCGGAATGTAGAAGCTGGACTGAGAAAGCCCCGAAAGCATGACCACATGAGACCCGTCCTGAAGTACTCTGCGAGTCTCCACCCGCCGACAAGGCACTCGACCATCTCGATATCTTCTCGTCCGCGACCAGCCATCCAACGCTCCCATGAGCCCCGATCATCGAAATCCACAAAGAACCCCTCTCCGGCAAATGTCCAAGGCTTGATCATATCGTAGTCTCCCGAAAAATCCCCAAGCGCTCCATCGCCCACAGTGGTCAAGAGGAACGGGCTGCCCCCGTGCATATACCGTCTCCCGGTAGCCAGCCTATCGAGAGCATGAAAAGTCTCCCCCAAGATCAAAGGTACGACATCTCTGCCCGAGCGACAATGAACGACTACATCCAGCAGAGACCGATGACAGATCCCAAAAGAATAGACCATGAACAAGGTCCCGAACATGCAAAGGGCAAAGGCATCCCAATATGCATCGTCAAGCAAACCTAAGCCCCTAAACCTATCAGGGAGACCGGAAATATCAAAATGATCGGGACCACGGATCATACCTTGCGCTTCCTTCGGGGAAAGATGAAGGAGGATGCACAATCTGTCAACGAAAGAAGCCCCTCCGGGCAAAGGAACCACTATCTCTTCCACCTCCGGACCACCAAGCAAGGCCCGAAATTCTTCCACGGTCGGAACAATCTCGTTGGAGGAAAGGCAAAAGACATGCCTTCTAGTGTCCCAAAATGAAGAAGAAGCCCTCAAAAGCTCATAATCCGGAACCAATTCTTTGAGAGACCATAAGCACCTCACCTTATACCTTTCTTCAAAGAAGTACCTCCTCTTATGCATAATCTCCCGGGACCAATCCTTGAACTTGTTGAAGAATGACATTTGGGATTCTTGGGACAATTTTGATGGAGCTTTTCTAAGGTTTTCCATGGATTTTCTCTCTTTCTCCCCGAAAATGGCTGTTTGGACTGGAGGTTGAAGAGGATATTTGAATTTGAAATAAAGTGAGACCAGATCTGAAGCAAAATTAATAGACAATGTCAGATGCAGGACTCCTCCGCGCGGATATGTTTGCTTTCCATCAGAAAAATCTGCAACAGTCCAAGCTGCTACACCAAAAGAGGAATATACCGTCCCGGTTGCTCGGAACCTGTGCAAAAACCTCCCTTAACCAGTCCATATACCAAACACTAACACCCTTGCAAAAAAAAAAGGAACCAAGGCTCATGCAACATTGCATTCATACTGCATTGCATCCATGAAAGAATAAAATCCTAAATTATTACATTCCAAAAATAAAGGGAGTGTGCAAAAAAAAATCAAATAAAAAAAAAGTAGGTAACAATAATCCTAAATTATTACATCAAAAAAAAAAAGAAAATAAAATGTGCATAAGCTGTACAAATCTCAATCCCAGTCATAAATCTCAAAATCTCAGAAAATCAGGGGGGGGTAATCAATCAGAATCCCTAGCGCCCGACGTCTGTCCCCGGTCCCTCTTGCGACTCGGGCCCGCCTCCTCAGGAGCCCTGAAAATCTCGGGCTCGAATCGTCCTCGTCTCCGAAAGAGGCTCGTCAGGACCAACCGGCACGCTCTGATAGGGCAAGCCAAGATCGGCGAAAAAATCATATCCGAAGGTGAAGGCGTCGGACTCCTGGACGTACGAAGACGACCCACCATGCTGCCAAACGTGTCCCTGCCCGTGTGGATCCCCGAGAATGACGTGATCCGAAAGCAAAGACCGCGCTGGGAATCAATGAGAGGAGACAGAGGAGTCTCGAAGAAGTCTCGAACGAATAGGGAAGCCTCCCGCCCGACAGCGCCGGCCGTGGTCGCCTTGCTCTAGCCTGAGGAGCCCCGCAAGCGACCATCCTCCTGATGAATCTCTTAGCTCCGATCACTTGCTTCGTCAGCTTCTCGACGACCACCTCCGAAAACTGCACAAAAGCAAAAGCGTCAGAAACAGTTGAAAAAAAATGATGACAGGAAAGAAAAGAAAAGACAAAAAAAAGAAGGAGAAGCCATACCTTCATACCCGGACGAGGCCGGAAAGCTCGTGGAAGCCGCTCAGGCTGAGGGATCTGCACCCTCAATCGGACCCCATCCTGGATATATGAAAAATCCGTCCGAGGGTACCGCGGGATCCCAAGCCCTCTCTATCCGTAACCCGGGCATCCTCAGCCTCCTCAAAACAAATACGGGTACGGCTCAATCGCCACAAATGCCGAGAAGTGCCGGCCGGCTCGGTAATCATCCCAGTCACGATCCGTCACTCGGGTGCATCATATCGGCGGGAGGCTCCACCGGTGTCCTCAAAGGCGAGTTCACGCCATGCTGGCGCGTCACCCTCTCTCCCAGATAATAGGCATCGCAGTCGGACCTCTCGTAATCCTCCGCCGCACACCCAAATCTCGCCGCCCTTCACCGCGCCACCTCGAAGCGATCCTGTGGATAAAATATCATCCTCTCATCCGTCTCACTCGGTCAAAGGAAGGCAATCCGCGTATCTCGAGAGTCGTACGCCCCGGAGCTTATCTTCTCCCGGGCATGCTTGGACCAAGAGTACATGGCCGGATACGCCCGACGTACTCCGCGGCCGCCGCCACATCGTGACGTGGAAAAACTCCAACGCCCATACCGCGAAAGGTAAAAATCAAATCAATCCAAAGTGCAAAAGAAAAGTGTGTGCTCAAGAAAAAAAAAGGGAAAGCAAAAAGAGAGCTTATACCTCCGGGCAAACTCAAAGCGACAAGGAGCTCACAGCCTTCCGGTGTACCTATCAAGAGCAAAGTAAAGCTCTGCGGCTCGGCTTCTCCCCAGAGACGTCTACACCATCTCCATGTCCTCCAAGGACCTCAAGAAGGCAAAGACTGCCGTCCCTCGGATGTCCAAAGAGGGTGCTCGAAAAAGCAAACCACAAGAAGGCCCCGGCAACTGATCGGCGCCTATCCTCTCCTCCCCAGCCTCGTAGCTCACAATGGTCTCCACAATCTTCCCGTAGACCACCGCATACTCCATCCCCATCCCCTTTTTGAGAATAGGGGAAAATCCCAGAAGAGCCTGCAGATCTACATCGCTGTAGCCATCCCGCCACTCAATGTTGCGTTCATTGAAGGACAAACCCGTGATCGCAGCATAGTCAGAAGGCGTAACCGTAGCCTCGCCCCAGAAAAAGTGAAACGTGTGGGTCGCATCCCACCAATGCTGCGCCAAAGCAAACATCAGGCCCTTGCTCTTAGGGAACTTGACCAATCCCCTCAAGCACTCAACAAACTCCCAAAGCCCGGTCTCAACAACAATCTGTCTCGGACTCGGCAAAGCTCCTCGGCCCGCATTCGGAAGCCGGTCCCACAAGTCAACTACGGACTCCACCGATCCTCGAGTCTTCATCTTGTTCAGCTGCTCCGTAACATAGTTGTTTCCACCCTGCAATAAAACAAAAAAAAAAAGAAAATGTCAAAAAAAAAAAAATTGCATTTGCATTTGCACAAAAAAAAAAAGGGGGCATACATATGCATCATGAAATTTCAAAGAAAATTCGACAGCATAACAGCATACAATGAGCATAACCCCATTTTTCTCGCACAAAAAAAAAAGAACAGTTTTCAGCAAATCCCAATCAACATTCATAACAAAGAGTCAACGGAAGTAAAAACTCCGTCCCATTTTCAAAAAAAAAAGAAGTTCCTATGCATGCATGCATATCATTCATCATCTCAAAAAAAAAAATCCTACATTCATACATCCTACGGAAGCAAAAACTCCGTCCCATTTTTCATAAGACATACATACATACATTCATCAGAAAAAAAAATGCATTCCTACGGAAGTAAAAACTCCGTCCCGTTTTCATAGAATAACATGCATTCAATCAACGGGAGGAAAAATCCGTCCCACCTTTCAAAAAAAAAAATCAAAAAAATCATACATTCATATCATCATCTCATGTTGGCAAAATGCCAATTCTTTTCCCAAGCAAAATGCACATTTTGGGACACCCACAAATTCATTGCAACATGCATATCATCAAAATCAATATTCAAATTTCAAAAAAAAAAAAAAAAGTCACAATTTTCATTCATAATTTTCGGATAAAAAAAAATGGCGAAAATGCCAATTCTTTTCTCAAGCAAAATGCACATTTTGGGTTACTCATATACTCATTACAACATGCAAAGCATCAAAATCAAGATTCAAAGCCAAAAACATCAATCATTCGAATTTTCAAAAAAAAAAAAATTCAAAAATCACCCAAAATTCAATTTCAAGCAAGAAATCAACAAAGGGAATGAAAAGATTCGAAGCATACCGTTCGGAGACTCGGATCAGAAGCCCAATGTTGCCAAGCATCGGGGTAGGGCTACTCCGCAATCGATTGCGAAAGAGTATAGTGCCTCCTCATCCGGACGAGCTCCAATCGTCTCTCCACTACCGAGCCACGTCCTTGGCCTTGAAAAGCACCTTCCCCGTGTTTCATTGCTCAAAAAATCGAAGAAATCGGAAGATTTTTGAAGCTTTTTGGACAACAATGGCGGCTTGGGGCGATTTTCTCTCTCTCTCTCGTAATTTTCTGTAAAAACAGACTGGGGAAGAAGAAGGGGGCGGCCCCTCATTTAAAACCCTCTGAACACGCTCCTATCCGCGCGGATAGGATTGTCAGGGTCAAAATGACCCTTTTGCCCTTTAAAATTCCAGGACTGCAGTCCCCAACTTGACAGAGTTAACCAAAGTTAACCAAAGTCAGCCCCTTGTCAAGAAAATCATCAAACGGCAGTCAAACGTAAGACCGATTTCCCCGAGAAAGATAACGAGATCCCGTATCTTTCATCAAAATCTTCCCCGGCAGTAAAACGTAAGTCCGATCTCCCCGAGAAAGATAACGGAATCTCGTATCTTTCATCAAAATCATCAACGGCAGTCAAACGTAAGACCGATTTCCCCGAGAAAGATAACGGAATCCCGTATCTTTCATCAAAATTACCCCCGGCAGTCAAACGTAAGACCGATCTCCCCGAGAAAGATAACGGAATCCCGTATCTTTCATCAAAATTACCCCCGGCAGTCAAACGTAAGACCGATTTCCCCGAGAAAGATAACGAGATCCCGTATCTTTCATCAAAATCATCAAACGGCAGTCAAACGTAAGACCGATCTCCCCGAGAAAGATAACGGAATCCCGTATCTTTCATCAAAATCTTCCCCGGCAGTCAAACGTAAGACCGATTTCCCAGACGAATATGTCTGATTTTCCCCAGCAAAGGCTAACAAAATCCCCAGCAAAGTTAACGGAATCCCAAAAGCCAACGGAATCTCGAGTAGATCTCGAACTACGAAAGGGCTTGATTCCCATTAGGGATACGTAGGTAGCCTATCATTAGGTCCAGCCCCCCGACCAAAACGGTCACCCTCTCCTTCGGCAGCAGACAAAGTCCACCGAAGGGTCTTCTCAAATTAAGGTTCGAGGCACCTAAAACGCCATCATCAAGGTCCGAGGCACCTAAAACGCCATCTCCAAGGTTCGAGGCACCTAAAACGCCATCTCCAAGGTTCGAGGCACCTAAAAAGCCATCATCTCCAAGGTTCGAGGCACCTAAAACGCCATCATCAAGGTTCGAGGCACCTAAAACGCCATCATCAAGGTCCGAGGCACCTAAAACGCCATCTCCAAGGTTCGAGGCACCTAAAACGCCATCTCCAAGGTTCGAGGCACCTAAGACGCTATCACTAGGAAAACGATAAATCACAATCATCCCCAGCAGTGCGGATAGCCATCAGACCAAAAATGGTCATTCCTATCCCCAGCAGAGCGGATAGCCATCAGACCGAAAATGGTCATCTCTTATCCCCAGCAGAGTTTCTCTCCAGCAACCGATTGCAGAACTCCCTCATCAGGTTCGAGGCACCTAAAACGCCATCATCTCCAGGGTCGAAGACCCGAACTACGACTGGCTTGATTCCCATTCGGGATACGTAGGTAGCCTATCGCTAGGTTCAGCCACCCGATCACTCGATCATCCTGCCAAATATGGAGCCTTACTCTTATCGACGACCCCGCTTCCTTCGAAAGCACCGTCGCCGAGGGGCTACTGTAAGTGCTCCAATTTGAGCTTGTTAGAATTTTCGTTAGAAAATTAACGAAAGTTATAACATTTCTAACAATTCCTAACAATCCTAACATTTCTAACAAAGTGAGGGCAAAATGGGCATTGTTATTTAAGGATAAACCAAGGAAAAGAATCAAAAAAGTGAAAGAAATTGTCAAAAACCAAAAATAGATATGGCTGGAACATAATCTGGCTGTTTAATTTGAATTTTAAAAAAGATTATTCCTTGTGTCCAAAGCCTGAAGCAGCATTTAATGAACAGTGCACGCGACTGATCCCATCCGTGCGGATACCTTTGTAATTTCCAGAGGGCTATAAATTGAGCCCTCCAGTCACAAAAATAAGAGGAACAAGAGCACAATTCACAGTATTTTGGCGAATATACTCGAGAAAATAGTGAGAATTCTATAAGAATTGTCACCTTTTTCTCTTGAATCTTCCCAACCTTCACTCACTCAAATCAAACTCACTCACCATCATATTCAAACCCAAACACTCATACATTCAAGCCAAAGCCCCAAAATACAAAGAAGATAGGTATAACCTCCCTCTTCTTACCCTAAATCTCTCATCCATGCATGCATCTTCAAACTACAAAATGTAGTTCATTCATCTTTTTGTCTTAGATCCAAGAAGATCACCATGGAAGTTCATCTCCATGGATGATCTTCTACAAGGATCAACATTATTTTCAAGTTCTCTTACTTTCTTGCAAAGAAAACACATTTTCAAAACCCTAAAAAACAATTTCAAGCATCAAATCTCATTTTCAAAGGATAAAATTCCCCCTCCCTAAGCAAATGAAGTGCTTAGTCCTAATGTACCTCAAGGATGGTTTGGTATAGTTGATTCACCACTAAAATGTCAAATGATCACTAACCAAAACCTAGGGAAATGGGGACAAGCATGGATGCAAAACCCCCCTTAAAATCATATTTTCTTTCTTGAGAAGTTGCTGTCCAGTAGCAATTTTCCAAGATCCCAGTCCATTGTCCTAATTTTTGGACACAGATAAACTTGGAATTTGGTGTTTACTACAAAACACTTTTTGTATCCAACATCCAGATATTTCCAGACATATTTTTACTTTATTTTTTGGGTGAGTGAAACTCTCTTTTTCAAATTTTCTTTTAGAGGCTAGTTCATCAGCTTCTGGAAATCCAGATTGCATATCTGAGATTTCCAGAAGGTTTTGACCCCTCAAATCTTCTCCAAAATGGAAAATTCCTTCGCATAAATCTTATTTAAGGTGTCTGCAACAACTTTCATTCTCTGAGTTTATCCAGATTATGAAGTTTTAAGACCCTTGAATCCATTTCAAAATCAAAGGTCCACTGCCTTTTTCATTCCGGCAGAAGTGACTCTCAACTTCAAAAGGTCTTTTGGGTACCAAATCTCAATCCAAAAATCTTCCAAAAAATCATGGGATCAGTATAAAGTCTTAAAAAGATATCCCAATTTTTACTTTTCTGAGTTTCAAATTATTTTGGCCAACACACACACACACACACACACACACAAATGATTTTCAACTTGGAAGACTCGTTTTACGAGGCATTCCGGGTGCACACTAACGTCCTTCCCGGCGTGTAACATGACCTCCGAACCCAAATTTCTGATCTCGGGCATTTTTCAAAGTTTTGGCCCTTAAAACAAAAATGGCGTGGCGACTCCGTTCTTTTTTCCGGGTTTTATTTGGTTTTTTCAAAGAAACGCAAGAAATCGAATTTCCTCCCGCGAAATGGCGACACATCATCACAGGATGCGGTCACATGAGGTGACCTCTTACAATGTCGAGAGCAGAAGCCAAAAAAAAAAAGTTCAAGTGAACTCGCTACATGGTGTAGCGATTTCACTAAACTCGCTACACCATATAGCGAGTTCACATGAACAGAAACTCCATCAGCAGCGCATTCAGCAAACCCACCTGCAAATAACAAACAACCAAACCAAAACCTGAATCAAACAACATACCATCAAACCTGTTGTAAACAACCAAACCAAACATAACAAAGATAAAACATCCAAATAACACTAAACCTATACAATATCCAAATAAAAGCTAAACCTGACATAAAACATCCAAATAACACTAAACTTGTTCAATATCCAAATAAAAACTAAACATGTACAATATACCATAACAACCAAACCAAATAACATATACATCTACATAAATGTGTAGAAAGTGTAAAAAAAAACTAAAATGCGAACATCAAAATAAAAACTAAACTAATAGTACAAAGTTTCATTACATTCTAACAAAAAAAAGTGAACTCGCTACCTCTTATCGTAGAAAGACGGGGTGTACGGAATCCTTGGATTCCGATGCCGAGACCCTCTTCTAATCATCTCTTCCTCCCGTTGAGCAGGGGTAATCTGAGTCAGATCGGAGAAGGGGTTGAGCTCTGCTCGTGATGTAGATGAAGGAGCCCTAAAGCCACTTCCACTCGTATATAGTCCAAAGCCCATAGTGGATGATCCAGGGGAAGGGTCTGCCTGGAAACCCCCACTCCCACTCCCCCCGGCACCCCCAATCCCACTCCCCCGACGCCCCCACTCCAACTTCCCCAGCCACCACCACTCCCACTCCCCCGGCACCTCTACTCCCACTCCCTTCAACACCCCCACACCCACTCGGCCAACCACCCCCACTCCCCCAGCCACCCTCCCATCCCCCACTGTGACTGTGATTGTGACTGCCATTCATATTGTCCATAATCCACCTGGGTCTGGGTCTGCGCTTGAGGGAGATAACATAGCTTAACCTTGTTGTTCGTACGATCAGGCATGATCGTAGAACCCAAGGCGAGCATGATATATGGCCGTACGTACTGATCCACAATCTCTGGAGCAGTATCCTCAGCGAGGTCACAAAGTGTGGGAAATGGAGGATAATCCACCTGAGCTTCAGACTACTCCCATCCATATCTCCGGGATCAGGGACAGCCCCTTGTGATGAATGTGTATTCGAAAATTTTTCCCATTTTTATTTGAAAAAATCAACGAAAACGGAGTCGCCACGCCATTTTTGTTTTAAGGGCCAAAACTTTGAAAAAAGCCCGAGATCAGAGATTTAGGTTCGGAGGTCATGTTACACGCCGGGAAGGACGTTAGTGTGCACCCGGAATGCCTCGTAAAACGAGTCTTCCAAGCTGAAAATCATTTGTGTGTGTGTGTGTGTTTTGGCCAAAATACTTTGAAACTCAGAAAAGTAAAAATTGGGATATCTTTTTAAGACTTTAAACTGATCCCATGATTTTTTGAAAGATTTTTGGATTGAGATTTGGTACTCAAAAGACCTTTTGAAGTTGAGAGCCATTTCTGCCAGAATGAAAAAGGCAGTGGACCTTTGATTTTGAAATGGATTCAAGGGTCTTAAAACTTCATAATCTGGATAAACTCAGAGAATGAAAGTTGTTCTAGACACCTTAAATAAGATTTGTGCGAAGGAATTTTCCATTTTGGAGAAGATTTGAGGGGTCAAAACCTTCTGGAAACCTCAGATATGAGATCTGGATTCCCAGAAGCTGATGAACTAGCCTCTGAAAGAAAATTTGAAAAGAGGAGTTTTACTCACCCAAAAAATAAAGTAAAAATATGTCTGGAAAGCTCTGGATGTTGGCTACAAAAAGTGTTTTGTAGTCAACACCAAATTCCACATTTATCTGTGTCCAAAAAATTAGACCATGGACTGAGGTCTGAGAAAATTGCTACTGGACAGCAACTTCTCAAGAAAGAAAATATGATTTAAAGGGGGGTTTTGCATCCATGCTTGTCCCCATTTCCCTAGGTTTTGGTTAGTGATCACTAGACATTTTAGTGGTGAGTCAACTATACCAAACCATCCTTGGGGTACATTAGGACTAAGCATTTCATTTGCTTGGGAAGGGGATTTTTATCCTTTGAAAATGAGATTTTATGCTTGAAAATGGTTTTTAGGGTTTTGAAAATGAGTTTTCTTTGCAAGAAAGTAAGAGAACTTGAAAATAATTTTGATCTTTGTAGAAGATCATCCATGGAGATGGTCTTCCATGGTGATCTTCTTAGATCTAGAGCAAGAAGATGAAAGAACTACATTTTGTAGTTTGCAAGTACATGCATGGTTGGAGTTTAGGGTAAGGAGAAGGAGGGTTTACCAATCTTCCTTGTGTTCTTGAGTTTTTGGCTTGAGTGTATGAGTGTTTAAGGCTTAAGTATGAGAGTGAGTGGATGAGTGTGAGTTGGGAAAGATTGGAGAGAAAATGGTGACAATTCTTGAAGAATTCTCACTGTTTTCTCTCTATATTTCGCCAGAGGTTCGGTGCAATTGTGTTGTTCCTTCTTATTTTTGTGACTGGAGGGCTCAATTTATAGCCCTCCTGAAAATGCAAACTCATCCGCGCGGACAAGACCTTGAGCGTGCACTGTTCATTAAATGCAGCTTCAGGCTTTGGACAAGAGGAATATTTCTTTTCAAAATTCAAATTAAACAGCCAGTTTATGTTTCCAGCATTTCTATTTGTGGTTTTATTCCTTTTGTTTTACTTTTTGAGATTCTTTTTGAGGTTTAACCTTAAATAACAATGCCCATTTTACCCTCACTTTGTTAGAAATGTTAGGATTGTTAGGAATTGTTAGAAATGTTATAACTTTCGTTAATTTTCTAACGAAAATTCTAACAAGCTCAAATTGGAGCACTTACAGTAGCCCCTCGGCGACGGCGCTTTCGAAGGAAGCGGGGTCGTCGATAAGAGTAAGGCTCCATATTTGGCGGGATGATCGAGTGATCGGGTGGCTGAACCTAGCGATAGGCTACCTACGTATCCCGAATGGGAATCAAGCCAGTCGTAGTTCGGGTCTTTGACCCTGGAGATGATGGCGTTTTAGGTGCCTCGAACGATGAGCGAGTTCTGCGGTCGGTTCTTTGGAAAGAAACTTCTGCTTGGGGATAAGAGATGACCATTTTCGGTCATGATGGGTATCCGCTCTGCTGGGGATAGGGATGACCATTTTCGGTCTCTGCTGGGGATGATTGCGATTTATCGCTTTCTAATGATAGCGTCTTAGGTGCCTCGAACCTTGAAGATGGCGTTTTAGGTGCCTTGAACCTTGAAGATGGCTTTTTAGGTGCCTCGGACCTTGATGATGGCGTTTTAGGTGCCTCGGACCTTGATGATGGCGTTTTAGGTGCCTCGAACCTTGATGATGGCTTTTTAGGTGCCTCGGACCTTAATTTGAAATAGCCTTTCGGTGGACTTCGTCTGCTGCCGAAGGAGAGGGTGACCGTTTTGGTCGAGGGGCTGGACCTAATGATAGGCTACCTACGTATCCCTAGTGGGAATCAAGCCCTTTCGTAGTTCGAGTTCTACTCGAGATTCCGTTGGCTTTTGGGATTCCGTTATCTTTCTTTGGGGATTTCGTTAGCCTTTCTTTGAGGAAAATCGGACGTATTCGTGCAGGAAATCGGTCTTACGTTTGGCTATGCCGGGAAGATTTTGATGAAAGATACGGGATCTCGTTATCTTTCTCGGGGAAATCGGTCTTACGTTTGACTGCCGGGGGTGATTTTGATGAAAGATACGGGATCTCGTTATCTTTCTCGGGGCACTCGGTCTTACGTTTGACTGCCGGGAAGGATTTTGATGAAAGATACGAGATTTCGTTATCTTTCTCGGGGCACTCGGTCTTACGTTTTACTGCCGGGAAGGATTTTGATGAAAGATACGGGATCCGTTATCTTTCTCGGGGCACTCGGTCTTACGTTTGCTTAGGGAAGGATTTTGATGAAAGATATGGGATTCGTTATCTTTCTCGGGGCACTCGGTCTTACGTTTGACTGCCGGGAAGGATTTTGATGAAAGATACGGGATCCGTTATCTTTCTCGGGGCACTCGGTCTTACGTTTTCTTGCTTAGGAAGGATTTTGATGAAAGATACGAGATTCGTTATCTTTCTCGGGGCACTCGGTCTTACGTTTGACTGCCGGGAAGGATTTTGATGAAAGATACGGGATCCGTTATCTTTCTCAGGGCACTCGGTCTTACGTTTTACTGCCGGGAAGGATTTTGATGAAAGATACGAGATTCGTTATCTTTCTCGGGGCACTCGGTCTTACGTTTGACTGCCGGGAAGGATTTTGATGAAAGATACGAGATTCGTTATCTTTCTCGGGGCACTCGGTCTTACGTTTGGCTACGGGAAGGATTTTGATGAAAGATACGGGATCCGTTATCTTTCTCGGGGCACTCGGTCTTACGTTTCTTTAGCTTAGGGAAGGATTTTGATGAAAGATACGGGATTCGTTATCTTTCTCGGGGCACTCGGTCTTACGTTTGACTACGGGAAGGATTTTGATGAAAGATACGGGATCCGTTATCTTTCTCGGGCACTCGGTCTTACGTTTTTCTGCTAGAGAAGGATTTTGATGAAAGATACGGGATTCGTTATCTTTCTCGGGGCACTCGGTCTTACGTTTGGCTTGGGGAAGGATTTTGATGAAAGATACGAGATTCGTTATCTTTCTCGGGGCACTCGGTCTTACGTTTTTGCTTAGGGAAGGATTTTGATGAAAGATACGGGATCGGTTATCTTTCTCAGGGCACTCGGTCTTACGTTTTACTGCCGGGAAGGATTTTGATGAAAGATACGAGATTCGTTATCTTTCTCGGGGCACTCGGTCTTACGTTTGACTGCCGGGGGTGATTTTGATGAAAGATACAAGATTTTGTTATCTTTCTCGGGGCACTCGGTCTTACGTTTTACTGCCGAGGGGGATTTTGATGAAAGATACGAGATTCGTTATCTTTCTCGGGGCACTCGGTCTTACGTTTGACTGCCGGGAAGGATTTTGATGAAAGATACGGGATCTCGGTATCTTTCTCGGGAGCACTCGGTCTTACGTTTATTTGGCTAGGGAATGATTTTGATGAAAGATACGGGATTTCGTTATCTTTCTCGGGGAAATCGGTCTTACGTTTGACTGCCGTTTGATTTTGATGAAAGATACGGGATCTCGTTATCTTTCTCGGGAGGATCGGTCTTACGTTTGACTGTCGGGAAGGATTTTGATGAAAGATACGAGATTCGTTATCTTTCTCGGGGCACTCGGTCTTACGTTTGACTGCCGGGAAGGATTTTGATGAAAGATACGAGATTCGTTATCTTTCTCGGGGCACTCGGTCTTACGTTTGACTGCCGGGAAGGATTTTGATGAAAGATACGAGATTCGTTATCTTTCTCGGGAAGATTCAGTGCTACGTTTTCTTGCTTAGGGAAGATTTTGATGAAAGATACGGGATTTCGTTATCTTTCTCGGGGCACTCGGTCTTACGTTTCTTTGCGGGAATGATTTTGATGACAAAGGGCTGACTTTGGTTAACTTTGGTTAACTCTGTCAAGTTGGGGAGATTGCGGAGTCACGGAATTTTAAGGGGCAAAAGGGTCATTTTGACCACGACAATCTATCCGCGCGGATAGGAGCGTGTTCCGGGGGTTTTAAATGAGGGCCAACGCCATTTTCTTCTTCCCCATTCAGTTTTTGAAAACGAAACGAGAGAGAGAGAAAAAGCAGGAGAAGCCATTGTTGGCCAAGAAAAGCTTCAAAAATCTTTCGATTTCTTCGATTTTTGAGCAATGGAACACGGGAAGGCGCTTTTCAAGGCGGGCGTGGCCCGGTGGCGGAGAGACGATTGGAGCTTGTCCGGATGAGGAGGCATTACAATCTTTCGCAATCGGTTGCGGAGGAGCATTACCCGATGCTTGGCAACATTGGGCTTCGGATTCGAATCTCCGAACGGTATACTTTGAAACCCTTTGATCCCTTTGTTGATTTCTTGTTTGAAATTTGAATTTTGGGTGATTTTTGAATTTTTTTTTTCAAAATTCGAATGATTGATATTCTTGGCTTTGAATCTTGATTTTGATGCTTTGCATGTTGCAATGATTATGTGGGTATCCCAAAATATGCATTTTGCTTGGAGAAAGAATTGGCCTTTTCACCATTTTTTTTTTTTTTTGTATCCGAAAATTGCATGTGAAAATTCGAAAATTGTGATGATGATTTTTTTTTTTGAAATTGAATATTGATATTGATGAATGATGCAATGCATGCATTTTGTTTGGAAAGAATGGGCATTTTGCCAATATGAGATGTATGTATGTTTAGGATTTTTATTTTTGAAAAGTGGGGACGGATTTTCCTCCCGTTGCATGTAAGATGGATGATATGCATGTATGCATTTTTTTTTTTTGAAAATGGGACGGAGTTTTTATTTCCGTCGACTTCTTGTAGGATATGCATGTATGCATTTTTTTTTTGAAAATTGTTTAATGGGATTTCTTGAAAAGCTGTCTTTTACGTGAGAAAAATGGGGCTATGTCTATTGCATGCCGTTATCTTTGCCCGAAATTTTCTTTTTTTTTTTTAATGCATGTGTATGCTCTTTTTTTTTTTTTGTGCAAATGCAAATGCAATTTTTTTTGACATTTTCTCTCTCTTTTTCTTTTTTTTTTTTTACAGGGCGGAAACCGTTTTGTGACGGAGCAGCTGAACAAAATGAAGACTCGAGGATCAGTGGAGTCCGTGGTTGACTTGTGGGACCGGCTTCCGGATGCGGGCCGAGGAGCTTTGTCGAGTCAGAGACAGTTGTTGTTGAGACGGGGCTTTGGGAGTTTGTCGAGTGCTTGAGGGGGGCGAGGTCAAGTTCCACAGCAACGAGGGCTTGATGTTTGCTGCGCGGCATTGGTGGGGAACGCGACCCACACCTTTCACTTCTTACGGGGCGAGGCTACGGTTACGCCCTCCGATTGCGGCTGCGATCACGGGCCTGTCCTTTAATGGGCGCGGCATTGAGTGGCGGGATGGCTACGGCGATGCGGATCTACGAGCTCTTACAGGATTTTCCCTATTCCCAAAAGGGGATGGGGATGGAGTATGCGTGGTCTACGGTAAGATCGTGGAGACCATTGTGAGCTACGAGGTGGGGAGGAGAGGATAGGCGCCGAGCGGATCGCTAGGGCCTTCTTGTGGTTTGCCTTTTCGAGCACCCTCTTTGGGCATCTTTGAGGGGAGCGGTCTTTGCCTTCTTGAGGTCCTTGGAGGACATGGAGGCGGTCGGAGATGTCTCGTGGGGAGAGGCCGGGTGCGAGCTTTACTTTGCTCTCGATAGGTACAGCCAGGAAGAGCTGTGAGCTCTTTGTCTTGCTTTGAGTTTGCCACGGAGGTATAAGCTCTCTTTTTGCTTTCTCTTTTTTTTTTTTGAGCACGCACTTTTCTTTTGCACTTGGATTGATTGGATTTTTACCTTTCGCGGTATGGGCGTTGGAGTTTTTCCACGTCACGATGTGGCGGCAATGGCCGGCGGAGTACGTCGGGCGTATCCGGCTATGCGATCTTGGTCCCGAAGCATGCCGGGAGAAGATAAGCTCCGGGGCGTACGACTCTCAGTACGCGGATTGCCTTCCTTTGATGGAGGCCGAGACATATGAGGGGATGATATTCTTCCCACAGGATCGCTTCAGTGGCGCGGTAGAAGGCGCGAGATTTGGGTTTGTGCGGCGGAGGATTTTGAGAGGTCGACTGCGATGCATATTATACGGGGGAGAGGGTGACGCGCCGGCATGGCGTGAACTCGCCTTTGAGGACACCGGTGGAGCCTCCCGCCGATATGATGCACCAGTGATCGGTCCGTGACTGGGATGATTCTGAGCCGGCCGGCACTTCTCGGATTTCGTGGCGATTGAGCCATATGCGACATTCGTCTTGAGGAGGGCGAGGATGCCTCGGGTTACGGATAGAGAGGGCTTGGGATCCGCGGTATCCTCGGACGGATTTTCATATATCGAGGATGGGGTCCGATTGAGGGTGCGGATCCCTCGGCTGAGCGGCTTCCACGAGCTTTTCCGGCCTCGTCAGGAGTATGAAGAGTATGGCTTTTACGCTTACGCCTCTTCCTTTCTTTCTTTTGTTTCATCATCTTTAGCATCACTTCCTTTTTTGACGCTTTTGCTTTTGTGCGGTTTTTCGGAGGTGGTCGTCGAGAAGGCGACGAAGCAAGTGATCGGAGCCAAGAGATTCATCGGGAGGATGGTCGCTTGCGGGGCTCCTCGAGCTAGAGCAGCGACCACGGCCGGCGCACTGTCGGACGGGAGGCTTCCCTATTCGCTCGAGAGACTTCTTGAGACTCCTCTGTCTCCTCTCCTTGATCCCATGGCAGTCTTTGCCTTCGGATCACGTCATTCTCGGGGATCCACACGGGCGGGGACACGTATGGCGGCATGGCGGGTCGTCTTCGTACGTCCGGGAGTCGACGCCTTCACCTTCGGATACGATTTTTCGCGAGATCTCGGCTTGCCCTATCGGAGCGTGCCGGTTGGTCTGACGAGCCTCTTTACGGAGACGAGGACGATTCGAGCCCGAGATTTTCGGGGCTCTGAGGAGCGGGCCCGAGTCGCAAGAGGGGCCGAGGGCAGACATCGGGCGCTAGAGACTCCGATTGATTTTTTTTTTTTGAGATTTGAGATTGAGATTGAGATTTGTACAGCTTATGCACATTTTTTTTTTGGGATGTAATAATTTAGGATTTTATTGATGTTTGTTTGTTTTTTTTTTTTTATGCACACTCTTTTTTTTTGGAATGTAATAATTTAGGATTTTATTTTATGAATGCAATGCAGTATGAATGCAGTGTTGCATGAGCCTTGGTTTTTTTGCAAGGGTGTTTGGTATATGGGTGGTTTGGGGAGGTTTTTGCACGGGTTTCGAGCAATCGGGACGGAATATTCCTCTTTTGGTGTAGCGGCTTGGGTACATTGCGGATTTTTCGATAAATGACAAACATGTCCGCGCGGATAGGGTCTGCATCGACATTGTCCTTTAATTTTGCTTCGAATCTGGTCTCTCTTTATTTCAAATTCAAATATCCTCTGCAGCCTCCAGTCCAAACAGCCATTTTCGGGGAGAAAGAGAGAAAAACCATGGAAAACTTTAGAAAAACTCCATCAAAATTGTCCCAAGAATCCCAAATGTCATTCTTCAACAAGTTCAAGGATTGGTCCCGGGAGATCATGCATGAGAGGAGGTCCTTCTTTGAAGAAAGGTACAAGGTGAAGTGCTTATGGTCTCTCAAGGAATTGATTCGGATTATGAGCTTTTGAGGGCTTCTTCCTCATTTTGGGACACTAGAAGGCATGTCTTTTGCCTTTCCTTCAACGAGATTGTTCCATTGTCGAAGAATTTCGGGCCTTGCTTGGAGGTCCGGAGGTGGAAGAGATAGCGGTTCCTTTGCCGGAGGAGCTTCTTTTGTTGACGGATTGTGCGTCCTCCTTCATCTTTCCCGGAGGAAGCGCAAGGTATGATCCGCGGTCCGATCATTTCGATATTTCCGGTCTTCCCGATAGGTTTAGGGGCCTAGGCTTGGTGGATGATGCCTATTGGGATGCCTTTGCACTTGGTATGTTTGGCACCCTGTTCATGGTCTATTCCTTTGGGATTTGCCATCGGTCTTTCTTTGGATGTTGTCGTTCATTTGTCGCACAGGCGAGAGATGTCGTTCCTTTGATTACGGGGAGACTTTTCATGCTCTTGATAGGGCTGGCTACCGGGAAGACGGTATATGCGCGGGGCGGCCCGTTCCTCTTGACCACTGTGGGCGATGGAGCGTTTGGGGGTTCTTCGGGAAACTCCGATATGATCAAGCCTTGGACATTTGCCGGGAGAGGGGTTGCGGTGGATTTTGATGATCGGGGCTCGTGGGAGCGTTGGATGGCTGGTCTCCCGGACGAGAGGATATCGAGATGGTCGGTGCCTTGTTGGCGGGTGGAGACTCGCGAGTGCTTCGGGACGGGTCCCATGTGGTTATGCTTAGGGGCTTTCTCGGTCCGGCTTCTATATTAGGCTTTAGTTACGAGACAGTTTGGCTTGGAGCGAGGTTCCTTTGGAGGACTTTGATGATATAGCCACCGGGGTGGTGGCTCCTGTTTCTATGGATGATCCCTCGGTGTTTCCATTTCTTTCCCGAGCATGGAGGTATGATGCCTTTCCTCCTCGGGTTATTCTCGGGCGTCAGGCCGGTGTTCTTGACCACTTGGTACCTGGATTGGTATGAGAGGCATGCAGGAGAGACTCGAGGTGGCTATTTTGAGACGGCGTGAGGCCATTGTGGGTGCGGAGGACTGGCATTGTTTACGAGAGGAGGAGGGCCGAGGCGAGGGCCAGCCCTCGCCCGACGGGAGCGGAGACGGCGCGGCCCTATGAGGCTTACGTCGAGACGGGAGAGGAGGGCTCTATGCTACCGGCTAGGCTACGGGAGATGAGAGATGACGCTAGGGCTACTAAGGCCTTGACGGAGGCTGGTTTGATAGATCCTGTTCCTATACGGAAAGCTTGGTAGGAGGAACGACATTTTTCCGGTTCGAGAAAAAGAAGACTCGAAGGGGAAGAAGAGGGGAGAGGCCGGATGCGAGTGGCTTGGAGTGACTACGAGGTTTCGAGTATCCCTTTCTTGTCATAGCGGACACATTAATTTGATTATGTATCTTAGTTTCTTTTAGCGAGGTTGCCGGTTGTAGGAATGAATCGGGCTTAGACTCATCAAAGAGCTTTTAATTTGTAATGAATATTTGAATTGCTTTAGAGTTTTTCGAGACGCTTTCATGGTCGATCAATTGTATTGATGCCAAAGTATGGCTTTTATTTGTGTTTTAGACCGAACCGTTTCATTTTGCCTACGTTCCCCTCATTTTGAGGAGCTCGGGTCTTCGTAGTTCAACTTTGATTTTTTTTTTTGTTTTTTTTTTTTGTTTTTTTTTGGTGCAACCTGTTTTTACCTAGTGCCGCCCTTTTCGGGTTTTCAACCTAGTTGGGTATTACTCTTTTAGCACTCTTTTTTTTGTTTTTTTTTTTTTTTTTTTTTTGTTTTTTTTTTTTGTTTGTTTTTTTGTTTTTTTTGGTGCAACCACATTTTTTACCTAGGCCGCCCTTCTTGGGTTTTCAACCTAGTTGGGTATTACTCTTTTAGCACTCTTTTTTTTTTTTTTTTTTTTTACGCGTAGTATCTGCGCGGCTTGTCACCATTCACTTTGGGTGTACAAAGGGATTCCCGTCGAGGTCTGCAAGTTGCGTGGCTCCTCAGGAGAAGATCTTACGGACGACATATGGCCCGACCCATACGAGGCTCCCATTTGCGGGGTTGATACGGGCAGGGGCTTTTCTTTCAAAACGAGATCACCTTCTCGGATCTCCCGATGCTTTACTTTCTTGTCGAAGGCTCTGGCCATTCTTCCTTGGTAGGCTCGGATGTGTTCCATGGCCTTGATCGGCGTTCATCTAGTAGGGCCAATTCGTCATGGCGACTGCGGAGCCATTCGACCTCGTTGATCTGGCTTTCCGGCGGTATACGGAGCGAGGATCTCTAGCTCGATTGGGAGTACGGCTTCCATTCCGTATGTGAGGAGCAAACGGTGTTTCCCCGGTTGCCGTTCGGCGTGTTACGTAGCCCCGAGTGCCGGGTGTAACTTCTCGGGCCAATCTACGCCTTGGACTGGCCATTTTCCGGATGATATTTTCGAGTCTTGTTTCTTTGCCTCAACGGCTCCGTTGGTTTGGGGCACTGTAAGGAGATGACTTGTGACGGGTTATTCGGAATTACGCCGGCGGTTTTCACATTCCCCTTCGAAGTGGGATCCATTATACGAAATGATTTCGGTGGCAACCCGTATCTGCATATGATGTTCTCTTTGATGAAGAGGGCTACTTTCTTTGAGTTGAGGATTTTGTAGGACTTTGCGAGCATCCTTTCCGATTCCTTCGAAGAAATCACCAATCTGCGTCTCTTTAGGCTCTTCCCGGTTCCCAAATTCACACTCGTCAAAATCTCTTCGGCGGCTTGGGCTCGATTTTCCTCTTTCCGGACAACACCTTAAAGATTTTTTTTTGTTGTTTGATTTTTTTTTTCGTTTAATGTGTACGCTTCTTTATCTAATGAATTATTATTAAAGTTTTTTTTTTTTTAATTCATCATTAGTTAAAGTGGCAATCAAGGGATACTCGAAAGGTTCGTCATTTCATTGAAAACGAAAGGAATACGGCGCTTGCTACGGACTCGTAGTCTTCGGGCGTAAGGCCATCGGACGACCCTAGAGACTCGATCTTAACAAAGAGAGGCTGGGAGGACTTGTCCTAGATTGACACAAAGGGACGGGGGACCAATCCAAGCTTGGTGATCATTTCCTCCTTGGTCGCGGACGGGCACGAGAGGTTTTCCCAATTTTTAGCGGCTTTCTTTGTTGGTGGCCTCATGACTCGGGAAGCTGTCTTTGTTTTGTTTTCCTTTCTCAATTCTTTGCTATCATCTCTTGGACCGAGTACGAGATCAATCGGAGTCGGCACCTGGACTTCTTCTTCGAACAATTCTTTGCATAACCGAGACCATCCCAATCATCGAGGAAATTCCGTGGCCTTAGCTTTTGGCCTTTGTCGGTTCGAATTCGGAGTTTCGGATCTTCTGGGCGGTAGGAATAGTGGTTGTGAGCTTCTCGAAGCTGTTCCACCGGAGTCGAGCACGCCTACGAAGGTATACTCGCTCTTCGTGGTAGTGAGTAGCCCCAGGTATCTTGGGTAGGTCCGGGAACATTCTACGGACGGGGTTAGCCTTGGTTCCTCTAAACTTGTTGAGGCTATCCTGTAGCTTTAGCCACCTACTTAGTAGGAGTGGGCTACGTGATGTTTCTGGTTGTGTGGGACCCTTTACAAAGTAGTCGGCCAAATTAGGAGCGAAGGGGAGAGATTTAGGGTTGTCGGCCAGGGACCTTTCTGTGGCGGCTTCAAATCTTTTCCTTTTGCGGTGTCAGCTGAGGAGGCCTCATATCCCGGGCCGTGGCGAGTATTACGTCCTTTCGCCTCGATGAGTTTGTGAGTTCCTTGTTGGTGCTTCCCCGGACCAGAGGCCGGGTAGATAGCTCATCTTTCTCATCATTTTCAAGGCCGGCGGGATTTTATCCCAGGTGATTGTCAAATCTATGTTGCACACTTGGGCCTTGGGAGGCTCGACTGTGAAGCCTGTTAGCATGAGACCTTCCTCATCATGTTTGATTTCCAGAATAGGTATTCCGCTGTATCTGTGCCCTCCAAAGTGACTAAATCCCAGTAAATGGTCGTCGAGATCCCCATTCGAGGCGAATTTCACACACCTTGGTGGAGGCTTGAGGCGACCCCTTGACTGGTGCGGCCAAGGTCTTCCCGATAAGGCATTAAAAGTAATCGGGATGTCGATAACTTTGGGGAATTCCACGGGTATCAATTTATGTCCAAACCGAGAGGTCCAAAGTAGCAACTCAGGGAATTTGCTCGGGATGTTGAGTCGTAAGCTTTTGGCGTGAGGGAGGAAGGCTTCAAGTACGTAGTCTTGATATCAAGCAAGCTCATGATCTTTGCGGGAAGAATGTTCATTAGGACCCGTTATCAACCGGGACCCGAGGAGGCGTCGTTAAATCCAGTGGGCCTTGTGATGAAGAGAGGCTCGTTATGATCGGCCCCAAATTGAGGGAGGTCGAGATACGTGAAAGTGATTATATTCCCGTAATGGATGTTTCCAATTAGTTGTACCACATCATCGGGAGTAGCATCAATAGGCACTAGAGTGCGAGCCGGGCTTTCTTCCGGCTTCGACTTATGGGGATAGGACGAGGTGAGTAGAGACCGAGAGGAAATGTTGGCTGTGTTTGCTTCAAGTGGGTGAGCACGGGATCCTCTTTTTCGGGTGGAGTTTGGTGTCTTAGCATAGGGGCGGCGATCTTCTTTCGGTGTTTGATACGTGGCCTTCTTATACGCCTTGGGATTTCCTTGGAAGATGCGCTCGGATCGGGTCGACGAGTTAACTTCCTCATCGGTCGTCTCTTGGCTGGATTTCTTAATCTTTGCTAAGGTCGACGGGGAGCCCTTTTGGCTATTGGCCATTGGTTACGACGGAGTCTAGTGACGAGTGAGGTGGCTATCTTGGCTCCTTCTGGGCGGCCCTTATAAGCGCTTCCCAAGTCACGAGCTTTTGGGTTTGGGGTTGTGTTGTTGCCCCTTGGATGGCCAGCGAGCTAGGGCGTCCTCAGATTCACTCTCGTGGCCGGCCTTGCTCATAGTTATCATGCAACAAGAGTCGCTATTGTCGGGACTCGGCGGCTTTTCGATTTCATCCCTTGGATGGCCGCGAGTTATGGCTATCGGCCTCCATTTCATCGTATATCCTTTTTCTTTCAATCTTGCAAGTAGGGCAGCCACAAGTGAAGGATAGGCAACGTTCCCCTTCGGAGTTTGAGGTAGCGGCTCGATAGATGCGTGTCCAAATAAGGAGCACCCGGGGTCCATTGTCGGGCCTTTGGAGCAATTAGAAAGGCGTCATGTGGATTCATAGGTATGAAGGCCCTTTGGGGAGACGTTCGGATCGATAACCCTTTTCGGTGATTGCGAGGCACTCGCTGCGCTCGGCGAGCGGCCGGGTTGTGACCCTTACGGTTGTTATGCCATCCGTTCTTGGGAAAGAAGAAAAAGATCAGATAACGTTCTACGAATTCTTCATCTTGGTAAATTTGAAACCCTCCATTCTCGACCGGTGCTTCCAATAAACCCTTTCCATTCACCGGTCGAGGTTCTTATAAGGAACGTTGTGTTCTAGGATTTCGGATATGTACGGATGCAGGCGCGGGCTTTCTTTGTCCCTCATCCTCTGAAGTATCAGGGCATTGGCCGCAAATGCATCTTACGAGTGCGATTCGTAGGGAGTCTGTCTCCAGGCATTTGACTTGCATTTCGGTGGTCGCCATGCGTCACTTGCTGGCGACAACCAACCATTGTGCCCTAGCTCCCGTGGGCTCATTTCGGCATGATTGTTCCAGTTGTTTCCGGATCGGGGCCTCGGTTGACTCTTCACTCTCGTCATCATCATCGTCGTGTTTGTCATCGGAATCATCTTCCCATACTACGGGATTTCGGCGGAGAGGAGCACGCCGTCAAACCCGTTAGGGAATATGGGTGCGTGCGGCCGCGAGTGTCATATGTTCCCATTCCCGGAAGTGGCAATTGTGACTCGGCTTCTCCTCCCGAAATTGCGGGGGAAGAGTGAGAGGGTGGCACGTATTTGACACCGGTAGGATATAGAAGGAATCCTCCTCTTGGATTCTTATTCTCGGGATCATATTCGGGCTCTCCCGAGCCAATTTGCGAAGTGTACTAGCTCCGGATGCTCTTCGGCCTCTTTCTTTGATAAGCCCCGGTACGGAGCGCTCGCCGGAAGCTTTCTTGTTCGATTCTTCTTGATTGTTCCAACCATCTTGTGTAAATGGTTCTTTCATGTTACGGCGGAACGGCCCGGTTCTTCGGTATCGGTTTTCCCTTTATCCGAGAAATAGCGGGCCTCGTATTCTTGCAAGGAGTCTCGACATGAGACCAAGATGGGTTGATTCGTTCGATATCCTCAAGGGTGAGGGAATCCGGGTCGGGATCCTCGACGAGGTTGGCCACGGGTATTTGGGGACTTTCATCGGCATCTTCCGTGGGCATGCGAAGATTCTCCGCATTCAATCATATTCACACGATTATGGTTCCTTGGCGGAGGATTTTTGGCTGTGTTAGGCCCTTCGGGGCCTTCCAACTTTCCTTGCTCTATTAGCCCTTTGGATTGCCTTTTGAGTAAAGCGGTTGTCGATCGGATGTCAGTGAGCTTGATGAAAAGCACAATACTTTGTAGTATCCACGGGAGCATTCGGATTTACGGGTTGGAAATTCTCAAGGCCGCAGCAAGCCTTCTTTCACCGGTCCCTAAAGATGTCATTCGAGGCATTCCAAAGTTTTCGAGATTCATGACCCGTGGTGCAGGCTCGGCATTTGGTTTTACGGGAGCAAAAGGAGTCGTGTTGTTACATTCTGTCCCGCATAGTGAATCATCTCTTTGCCTTTAGCGGGAGCGAGGGCGATGTTTGCGGGAGGAGCCCGATATACGCAGGCGGGTGCGGCGGCCGGTTCTTGATTGTAGGCCTTTTCAAACTTAGGCTGCGAGAGTTAACCGTGGCCGTAAGTCGAGTATGGGAAGTGAGCGAGGGAGGCTCTCGAGATGTGGTTTCAAGCATGGCGGAAGATGTCCGGTTGTTCCTCTTCGGAAGGAGGGATGGCCATTTCACGAGTTTCGAGATTCCACCGCTTGTAAAAGTCCCGACATTCTCATCGGGGCCCATTTGACTTATTTGTTGTTTGTAGAGTCGACCCTATTTGTTTCCCATTCCAAGTTGGCCTTATATTTTTTACGTGAAGGCATTGGTAATCTGGTCCCATGTAGCCACGGCTTCGGGTTTCAAACGGAAGAACCACTTTAAGGCCTTTGGACTTCAAGGATAGGCGAAATAGTCGGCTAGCTGGCGATTGGTGCATCACTTTGGCCTTCGTCGCCAAGGTATATGTGTCCCGAAATGGGTTTTCGGGCATGCGGTCCCATCAAAGAGATCCAGATTAGGCATCACGAATTTGTGGGGCGAGAGGAACAATGGAGTTCGGATGCAGCCAGGCGGAAGCGGGCTTCTTGGCGGTCGGTTCGGCGATACTGCGCTTTCATTTCCTTGTGTTGTTCCATGAACCGGGCCGGATGAGGGTCTTGTGGCGGAACCATGGCATTCAAGCTAGTGGGCTGAGCTAGAGAGAGGAGCTACCCTTTGGAGCGGGCGGGTGGAGGAACGGCCGATCCGGGGACGTAGGTGAAAACTGTCACAGGGTGAGTTACCTTGGGGAGCGTGGGTAGGAGCACTGAGCAAAAGGATAGAACCTTGCGGCTTCTTTGTTGATTTTCAAGCGGCAAAGTAGGTGGAGGCAGCCCGATGTAGCCGGATAACTTGGATTTCAGTGGGGCCGTAAGTAGGCTTGAGTGCGGGGCTGCTTTGTCCGGATTGTTGAATTGCATAGGTACTTTGTGGTGAAGGTGTGTAACCGGGAATGCTGCGGTCTGGTGATTCGGATGACAGGGATGGAGGCTTGGTAACCCATAGAAGTGAGTGAGGAATGGATTTGTGTGAGGAGCAGGTGAACTAGTGCTTGTTACGAGGAGGGCTCCTGGCGTGGCCCCGAGAACCAAGTTGTGGCGGCATTCGAGCTGTAGGTTTATTCTTTGTGAAGGTCCGGATTGATCGGTTCCGGGCGAGGCGGGATCCGATTAGGCTGTGGCATTCCGAGATAGCCCCAACCATGAGAAGACATAAAATCGTGATTTTGCCCCATTTGATTTGTGCGCGTCGGGCTGCGTGGATCCGGTGGTTACGTGGTTGGGGAGGCTGGTGACCCGAAAATCGAGGAGCATGGGTTACGGTAGTGGCACCATAGGAGGTGGAGTGGCGGCATCCTAGTATGTGTAGTCGGGCGGCGAGAGTGGGGTTGGCATCCTCGTCTTCTTCCACGGTGAAGGTGCCATCCGGATTGAGGTGGCGGCCGAGGCCGTGACTCTTAATAGCCTCCATCTAAAAATTTGTTTATTTGTGCTTCTGTCGTAACCTCATACGTTACGCTAGCGATTCCCTTTGTTGCTCTGTACGAGGGTCCGGGAGGCGGAGTGACGTTATCCCCCATCATTACCGGGCGATGCGAGACATTCGAAAGCCGGAGTCGGAACAAACGGTGAAGGCGACGATGCGCTTGACTCTTCCCAGCCCGATCAAACGGTGACCGGTGCCGAAACCAAGCTTTGTGCGGAGGCTAGGGGAAAAGGACACGAAGGTTCGAGATGTCACGGGAATGGAAGGAGGGTAGGTGTTTGGGCTTTAGGCTCATGCGACTTATGCGGAGTTATTTGTTCACGTTTACTTAAAACATGCTTTATTAACCTAATCGGTTGGAAAAGATTGCTCTTCTTTTTCGCAAACTACTCACTGGATCTGGATCGGTGGGCCCCGGAAGTCACTACGTCCCATAAGCCCCTGCGTATTCCACAGTATTTCGACCTCCCGGGGTGGACGGCCCAGGGGCGAGGGGTCACTATAGAGCGCAAGCGGGTCCCACCGAGGCCCAGAAAGAAAAACGATCCTAAAAGTCTGGCGGGTAATCGAGTCTTAACGAGCATTCGATGTAAATTACGGACAAAGGCGGCGTCGAAAGTCAAGATCATGTCAGGGGCTCGACGAAAAGTCGGCATGATTTGGAGCTGATAAATGTCCACGATTGATCTTGACTTGTCGTCGGTTAAGCCGTAATTAGGCATGGAATAATCATTAATCCTTGATGACTCGGTGTCAATCTTTGGGAGTCGGTGTATAATTTGTGCCCGGTCGGAGCCGAAGTCAAGGCGCCGGTCAATATCTTGGTCCAAAGTCTGCGGCGGAAAACCGGCGAACTTCGGCGATTAGGGTCCCGAAAGATATTGAGTCGGTATGCCGACAAAGGCTTGAAAGGAAAGGTCTATACACGGACGGGGGCATGACCACGAGACCGGACTAAAAACCAACCGGGTCTCGGACAAAGTGTGTCACGGACAAGTGCATAGTCGACACGAGGCTCCATGGGATGTTTGGGTAGTCTGTGCTCATCAGAAGGCGTAATAAGACCAAACGGACCGCGACAAGGATTTCCCCGGGTTAGGGACGTAGTGTGCGGTGTACGGTCACGTGCGCGTAGTGTGCAAGCGAGTCTATATTCTTTTACGAGTAAAATAGAGATTTTTTTTTATGTGTCTTAAAAATATGATGCATGATTTTTTTGAAAATTTTCTTTTTTTTGAAAATCCTTTTTTGAAATTTTTTTTTGAAATTTAATGAGCACATAAGCACGTAAGCACGAAAATTCCGGACAGTTAGGGACATTATTCCGACAGTCAAAATTTTGACTTTCTCCGAGGTGGCCAAAACAACATGAAAAGCGTGCAAAAATCAACACACACACAAAAATGATTTTCAAAGCGGGACGGAAGCTTGACCCTCAAAAGCTTTTTTTGAAAACGGTGATACCGGTACGTGGGATTGTTAGACCACAATTTATCCCCGACTCGTGTTAGGAGGCGATAACGGGAAGTTTAATGGTTTCCACCAATATACCAAATATCATTTTTTTAAAAAAAAAAAAGCTTAGTCCCAGTAGTCGCCCTTTGTGATGAATGTGTGTATCCGAAAATTTTCCCATTTTTATTTGAAAAAATCAACGAAACGGAGTCGCCACGCCATTTTGTTTTGAGGGCCAAAACTTTGAAAAAAGCCCGAGATCAGAGATTTAGGTTCGGAGGTCATGTTACACGCCGGGAAGGACGTTAGTGTGCACCGGAATG